>AWOL01S0149445.1:15070-25812 GCA_000715115.1 Nicotiana otophora
TCCGAACCTCTTAAAACTCCAAATTGAAGATGCACCCAAGTCCCCCCCAAAAAAAACACCCGGTATCACAAGTATATAAGCAGATTTTTCTAGGAAGTATAACAATAATACAATATCTGTCCAGAATGAAAATAAGACAGGAGGATATAAATGACTCTGATGGAGACTCTGCAGGTTGCGGATGGTAACAGGAAATGCATCCCACAATTAAGTCCCCGCAATAGTCACGCCTCGACGCCCAAAAAGATCACCAAACATATATGTACCTGCAGAAAAAATACAGCAAGTGTAGTATGAGTACGTAAATCAACGCGTACCCAATAAGTATTTAGTCTAATCTCGAAGAAGTAATGACGAGAGGTTGACATCGACACTTACTAGAGGTCCAAATAAGTAATAAGATAATTCATAAAAAATATGAAATGTACAGTTGTAGTGAAGTAAATCTAAAATCTCATAATTTTTCCAATTTATTCTCTTTAGAACATAATTTTCCTCAATTTTGTATTATTTCTTAATACCTCCGAACATGCCAAGTGTAAATACCAATAAATAAGAAATGCCATAAAATGTCGGGCATCATCGGAAAACTATCTCGTGAATATTTGGCAACTAGCGGTATAACGCACGATTCTGCCGAGGTCGTTCGGCCCAATCCAGAATAACGTGTACGCTGCCGAGGGTCGAGCGATACGAGTCATACATGCATCTATACTGCCCAGGCATTCGGCCCGCTCCACAAGAAAGGAGGATACTTTATGAACCTCCAGAATTAGAAGCTATCACAAGGCTAACACATACAGATGTACAATTTCCATTAACGGTCAAGTAACTCGCACATTATTCAAGTACGTGAAGTTTTCGGTCTTTTACTATTTCCTCTAACAACTCCCAATATGATTCAGGTACTTCAATAAACAAAGGATGCAAACATTACAAGTAATTCATGATTTGGGTCCTAAACTACCCGGACATAAGCATAATTAGTAGCTACGCACAGACTCTCGTCACCTTGTGTGTACGTAGCCCCCACAATTAGAAGCAGATATTAATTTAAATCACCTATGGGGTAAATTCCCTCTTACAAGGTTAGACAAGAGACTTACCTCGCTCTGAAGTCCCATAACCGGCTCCAAACCCACTCTAACACCTCAAATCGATGCTTGTTGATCTAAAACTATTCAAACAACGTGCAAACCAATCAAAAGATACTCTAATACCCATAATTAATCAACTTAAACAATTTTCAACTCCACTCGACAAGTCAATAAAATCCACCCTCGGGCCCACGTGCCCGAATTTCAAAAATTTTCGAAAATAAATTTTACCTATAACACTACGAATTCAAATATATGATTTATTCTCACTTCAATGCCCGAATTTGCGGTAAAAATCCAAAAATACCAAATTGTAAGTTTTCTACCAAAACCCCACAATTTCTACTAATTTCCATGTTTAAATCCTTATACAAACTATGTATTTAACTTGTAATAGGTGGGAACCACTTACCTTGTATTGTTTGATGAAAATCTCCCCTTGAAGCTCTCCAAAATCGCCCCAACCAAGTGAAAAATGGAAGAAAAATGGGCCAAGTCTCGTTTTTATGCAACCTTACTGCACAGCGTTTACCGCACCTGCGGACACCAGCCGCACCTGCGAAAAATCCATCGCAGGTGCGATTCCCTCCAAGCTAGGTGAAATCCGCTTCTGCGGATAATATTTCGCTTCTGCGTGACCGCTTATGCGGCCAACCACGCGCTTCTGCGCCCCCGCATGTGCGGGTACCCCTCTGCTTCTATGACCCAGCTGCCCCTCTCATTTTCCGCTTCTGCAGAGCTCCCCTCACATTTGCGGACCCGCAGATGTTGTAATATCCCCTAATTTTAGACAAGGATACATTGGTCATTAGCAACTAATTTTTTTTTATTTTAAAAAGGATGCACCAAAAGGGCCCAAGCCCACCAGATGAAAATCTAGCCAAAAGGAAAAGAAAGAAAGGGATTAAGGGAAGGGGCGAAGGCTCGCGGCGGGAAAACAACAAAAGAAAAGAAAAAAAGCTTTGGATAATAAAAGAACTCTAACGTAGGGGAAATTCATGGGCAGCAATGCTTTAAGAGAAAAGAGAAAAGAGAAACTTTTATTAGTAAATTTCAATAAGGAAGAAGGAAGAAAGATTATCAAGCTTCATTGTTGATTCCTACACAAAAAGGTCAATTTTTCTCTTTCTTTGATTCTTCTTCAGTTTCTAGGATTTCTTTAAATCCCGATTTATATGTTCATGGGATTCCATCAGATATTGAAAATTTAAGTACCAAAAAAAAAAGATATTATAGACAATAATGTTATTTAAGTTTTAACTTATACACATGATTAAAGAAATTGAATAGTACATGGATTAAACTACATAAATGTCTTTTTTTAAAAGAAGTTTTTGGGCTAATTTAAATTACTCATAGCACGGGTAAATATGATTCGGTGAATTAAGAGTCAAATATGAAACCTCGAGGGTTAGGTATTCTAAATTAACTAAGAATTAGCCTAAACAAGGAAATTAACATGAGTTCAATGTTGACGTGATTATAGATTGATTGAAGAAAGTAATCTTACCGCAATTTATGTTTTCATAACCTGCATGGTTTATACTATATTTTGAAAATAAAATGCGTTACCGAGTATTTGAAATTGCATGTGGGACAAGTCCTTTACTTGATATGGTACTGAATAGTTTGCTTGAGATGTTTACAATTATTTAAAAGGTTCTCACTGTTACTAGACATATTTTACTATCACTTGAGATATGATTACCGTTATCGGAATTTGGATTGCATGATTTGATAAGAATTGAAATGCCCCGTACTATTTTGAAAGTGCTTTCCTGTGAATATTTACTGTTTACAAAGAAAAATATAAATGGGAGGAAACTTTGAAGGATCTCGTAGCTAACGGTCGGTTCGTTAGACCTGGTGCACCTTGTATTTACAGATTACCGATTACAGTTATACCCCTCGCTAGTAGGAAGGTAGAACTAGTATACAGTTATCGTTTTCCTTCGAGTAGGAACCTACAGTTATATTTGACTCCTTTTATGAAGGGGTCCACACAGAGATACAGATTACATGATCCTTTCTTGGAAACCTCCCAAACATAATGATATGACAATGTTTACAGAGTTTATTACTGAATTGTTAATTGATTCTTACATGAAAACAAACAAGATTGATTGTTGTTACCAATTCTGAAAAAGGGCATTTATTTCATAATATTTTCTGATTATTATACAAGCATGTTTTTTGACTTGTCCCCATAAAAAAACGATTGTGGTTAAGTATTATTACTCACTGAGCTAGCGACTCACTCGCTGCTATTATTTTACAGAGACAGCAGTTGACGCGTGTGAGGATTTCGCTAATTAGAGTATACGAGTTAATAGTTCCTGGTGAGCCCCGTACTAGTTCGCATGGGCGGAGAGTTTATTTATTTGTTGTCTTTGATTTTGAACTCTTAGAGTCGCTCCATAGTCATTTTTATTAGTGTTATGGGTATTCATTCGTTATATTAGATTAGTTCCTAGTATTGCATTTTTGTTTCATATTTTTTAGATGAGTTTAGTATTATTATGTTGATAAGTTTTGTAATGTTGGTGAAAACTTGTTTTTGGTTAGTTGATGAAGATTGTGACTTATTTAGATAAATATTGGTTGGTTGTTAATTGTTTATGAGACAGGAAAACTTTTGGATAGTCCTAAAACAGGAAAAACTATGTCTGATTTTCTGTAAAATATCGATGAGGCTTACTTGGGGGCACTTGCTCCTAAGCACCGGTCATGATCCTAAATTGGGTCGTGACAAAGTTGGTATCAGAGCTCTAGGTTATTCTTGTGACTAATGGAGCATACATCAGTAGTAGAATCTCAATTATGGTTATGTAGCCGGCCATTCCCATAATCGTGATTCTTCGAGAGCATGATAGGATGTGTCTATCTTTCTTTCTTGTTTTTCCTTACGTGTGTGACGATTAGGGTCTATTAATTGAATCTGTCACTGTTTATCTTAATACCATAAGACTCGATCTTAATCACTCGATAATATGAATAGGCGAGAGGTTCAGAGGGCATCAAATGTGCCCTTGGCAAATAACTGTCAAGGGGAAGAGGTAGAGCTTCCATAAAAGGCCGATGAAAGGGCTCTTAAGCTACCATGAGAGGATTTCTTACCACCACGAGACGCCTGATAGGATCCTCTCCTGAAATAAGTAGTATCCCACCAATATAGCCAGCCATATGGAAGTGTTACCATTGAGGTACTTACCTCATCTTGATGGGTATAATGGATGGACATGGAAGAATGAGCAACAAATGGGCTCTGAAAGGCCTCAAGCACCTAGATTAACTAAGATGGTCGAAAACAGTGATATATCCTTAATAAAGTTCCTAAAAATTAAAACCACCATATTTAACGTTTCTGATTGTTCGGAGGATCCTCAGAGGTTCTTGATGAAATACTTGCATTACGAGTTCTTGGATGCTCTACTAAGAGACTCATGGAGCTAGAAACTTACAGCCTGGGGAGCATGATCAATAAATATATGGTATGATATCGTACTGTTAGGAACATAAATAGGTGCAACACAATTGATTTGGAACAAGTCTCTAAAATATTCATAAACTGCTTCCTTCTTGGAAGCCAAAAGCGTGAATCTACTAGTTAAGAAATTGGCTAACATACTAGGATACCGATATATGACACTAACTTCCTCGGCTAGCTAGAAACACATTATCTCAACCTTAAGGAATTATCTAAGGGGTGCTTAACCTTCTAAATAAGACAGTAACCTCGTATACAAAAAGTATGGCCAATTATATGATAGCTAGCTTGCTAAAGATATTGAAAATATAGACATGATAGGCATGAAACAAAGTTTTACGGAGGAAGTACAAGACTGGGAATTTGGTCAATGAGTATTGTAGTGCGAGTCAAACAACTGGAAACATAGACGGTGAGATTTTGAATGACCTTTCAGATTTGTTAATCATGTGGGAGAATTTGAGTTAACCGAATATGTTTAATAAGCTTGTCAAATTCAAGTTGAACATAAAGATATACTAGTCAACTTGATATTACTTAATATGGTCTACTTTGGAATAGATCGGTTATCTTCTTGCCATGCCATTCTCGATTTACATGTAAAGGAAGTTGAGTTTGGGATACTGAATTAACCTAGTTTCATCCTAAAATGTAAACAAGGTCCAAAGATAAATAAGGTTATATTATATCATGTATCAAAGCTCAGCATTACTAAAGAATGATTGTTGGGGTCTCTTGGCCTATGATAAGAGACATAAGGGATAAGACACCTAGCTTGGAAAAGGTACCAGTAGCTAGAGAATTATTTAATGTACTTTCTGAGAATTTACCAGGATTATCTCAGTTGAAGAAATAGACTTTGGCATCGATTTGATACCTAACATAACCTATATCGAACCCCCCATAGGGCATGACACCGGCAGAGTTAGAAAGAGCTAAATGAATAGTTGCAAGACCTAATAGACGATAGTTTTATTAGATTGAGTATAATTTCATGGGGTGCACCATTAGCACTATTTATAAAAGAGAAAGATGGGTCATTAAGGGTGTACATCGACTAAAAGCAATTAAAAAGGTAACGATGCGCTATAAGTACCTATTGCCTCATATAAATGATCTGCTTAATGAATTTTTTAGTATCAGAGAATAATATATTCCTAGGGCAGCATTCCAAACTTGGTATGGTATTATATGGGTTCCTTATGATATCTTTTGGACTTACAAATACTCCAGTTGCATTGTCGGACTTAATGAATATGGTGTTCATGATGTTTTTGGGAAGATTTCTCATAGTATTTATTGATGATGTTACCTTGTATCCAGGAAGAACACGAGGATTACGTGAAACTATATTATAGACGCTGCAAGAAAATTTGACTTATGCCAAGTTCTCCGAGTGTGAGATTTCGCTAGATTTTGTGGTATTTCTCGATAATATTGTATCTAAAAAATAAGATTATGGTAGATCCTAAACAGATAGAACCAGTTCAAAAAATAGTCAAAACCCACTACTTCTTCATAAATCGCAGCGGCTTCGCAAACTACTTCAGGCAGTTTCTGCAGAATGTTTTAGAATAGCAGCGCCGCTAACCAAGTTAACTTAGAAAAATGCAAAATTCCAGCAGACGAAGTAACGTGAGATTAACTTTTAGAAATAGAAAAAAAGGAAAATATGTTTGGCAACCTCACCAGTATTGGCCTTACCATCATGTTCTAGAGGGTTCATAGTGTTATGTAATACTTCCAATGTCGAATTAGGATATATTCTCATGTAGAATGATCACGTGATAGCTTATGCTTCAACATAGCTATAGAAACATTTGCAGAACTATCCCACTTATAGTTTGGAAATAGTTGTAATTCTATTTGCTCTGAGGGTCTGGAGACACTATTTGTGCGAGATTTATATAGACTACAAGAGTATGAAGTACGTTTTCTAGCAGAGATATCAAAACCTTCAGCAACATAGATGGATAAAACTATTTAAGGACTGTGATTGCACTACTCCATATCATTTTGGAAAGTCCGTTGTTGTGGCTAATGCAAAAACAATAAAAATAAAATAGGGTAGTTCGAGATATATAGCTCCTATAAAGAGACTTTTGGTTAAGAATATGCACAAACTAAATGGTATAGGTGTCAGATTTAGTGTGAAAATCTCCAGTGTCATTATTGGCTTGTGTTCAAGTAAGGTCTTCATTAGTAAAGTACATAAAGGCCACTTAATATAAAGATGAGCTATTGTGCAAACATCGAGATGAGGTTCTAGCTAGTAAAAGTAAGGATATAACTATTGACAGAAATTGTATTCTCAACTAGGTACTTAGATATGTTTACTAGATGTAGATGTGTTAAGATGAGTAATTCTTGAAGAACGCACAACTTTAAATACGTTGTACATTCGGAGCCTAGTAAGATGTACCATGACTAGAAAAAAAAATATTTGTGAAAAAAAAAAGGAAGATTAACTTAACCTTGTTCTAAAAGTTTAATGTCAACATTTATGACTCGCAGGCACACTACAATAACTCGGGATTCCAAAGTGAAAATTGAATAGAATCAAAGTGAATTTTGTGACAAAATTACCTCAAATAATTAGAAGTTATAATTATATGTGGTAATAAGGTTATTGAAAATTGACTTACATGGGAGGCTACTTTTGCTAGTTAAAACTTCTTACATTGAGGATAAATATATTCAAATATACATGAATGAAAAATTGTTAAACTATACAGGCTCTATCCATCATTTATGATAGAAGATCACAATTTATTGCACGGTTTTAAAAATCTTTCCAAGAAATATTGGTTACATGAGTAGATCTTAGTAATCTATTGTATCAGCAGACAGGCGAGCAGTCTAAATATACCATACAGGTCTTGAAGGATATGTTGAGAACTTACATTTTGAGTTTGGAGGTAGCTTGCACGCTTATATATCGATAGTTGATTTTTCCTACAACGATAGCTTTCAGTCTAGTATTTAGGTGGAACTGTATAGAGCCTTGTATAAGTGTATGATGTTGTTCTCCTATCGGATGGTTTGAAGCCTATGAGACTAACGTTTTAGGACCCGACTTAGTACAAGAAGCTATTGACAAGGTCCTGTGATCATATTGCTCACAACTCATAATAGACAAAAGTCTTATGCGTATAAGAGGAGAAGAGAGTTAATGTTCACAATCGGGGACACAGTGTTCCTACGAGTCTCCTCTATAAAAGGTGTGTTGCGGTTTGGGAAAAGAGGCAAGTTGAGTCCTAGGTTTATAGGACCGTATGAGATACTAGACCGAGTGGGAGTTGTGGCTTATCGTTTGAAATTTTCTTCTGAGTTGTGTTTTACTCATCCAGTGTTTCATGTCTCTATGCTAAAAAAAATATATATCGGACTTCTCTCGAGTTCTTGAAGTGCCGACTATACGGCTTGATAAGAAGTTATCTTATGAGAACGAGTCGATGGCTATTGTTGATTGACAAGTAAGAAAGATACGATCAAAAGAGATTGTGTTTGTTAAAGTATTATGGAGAAATCATACCGTTGAAAACGCTACTTGTGAAGTGGAGGATAATATGCGCGCCAAATATCCTTATTTATTTCAATATACAAATACGTACTTGAGTTAAATTCGGGGACTGAATTTTTATAAGGTGGGGAAGATGTAATATTCCGTTATTTTAGACAAGGATATATTGGTCATAAATGATTCATAATTTTTTTTTATTACCAATGCACCAATTTCTATTTTTGTAATAAATAAAATTGGTTTAAAATTTTATTTATTTTTCAATCATATACAGACAGTAAAATTTAGTGGGTCTATTTATTATGTATTATATGCAGCTGATCATTATGTATGTACATGTATATTCAAATATATTTTGTCATTGCCTGGTTAGTATAGAGTTCGATCGACTAACTTAAGAGTGCAAAATATGTAGGCATTTAATTAAACCAAAGTTGAATTAGACAATGTAAAGTCTACGAGGAACTTCAACTTCAATCACTAATACTGCAAAGTCTCCATACATTTGGTGCAATGAATTCATTAAAATTGGGATGTTGTAAATACTTTTAGAATTTAGAAAAGCTTCCTAATTTAGATTTTTTTAATTTACTATACTTTGTTTATTCGGTTGTATTATTTAATATTTTTTTCTCTAATTTAGAAAGCAGGTAAATGCCAATTATTTTAAAAATAGTGGACCAAGAAGAACATCAAGTGATTTAAATAAAAGAAATTTGGGAAATTTTGGATTACTTAACAAATTAAGGGGTATTTTTAAAAGTTTGCTGATTGTAGGAATAAATTTAACCTGATAGTATAACGATAGGGGTAAATTTGACCCGATAATATAACGAAAATTAAATATAAACAATATATGAAAGTAGAGAGATATATTTGACCCTTTTCCTTTTAAAATTATATCAATAAGAGGTTGTCCTCATTTATTTTTCTAGCCACGAGAAATTATCTGAACATATCTTGGGATTAATGTGAGCCAATGTCCTCAACGGCCTGCCAAAAGTGCACTAGTTTCAAAACTTTAGGTATTATCATAAGTAAGGTTAAACTCCTTATAGATTGAGTCTAATAATTGATAACTTAGTTTTCCATGCTGTAAGTCATGTGATGTGACTTGTTCCAATTTAATATGTTCGGTTATTTCTTCAGTACTTATCGATCTAATTTTAAGAAGTCAGGTACAGTCAGGTTAAAATGGCTGAACTCGAGCCATCATATATGTAATGTGACCAATTAGTTTAAGACAAAGTTTATAACTTTATACACGAATTTATATAATTTTAGTCTTGTATATTTATAAGCTATTCCAAGTGAGTAAATATACAAAAACAAAAAATTGAATTTAAGACATGACTTAAACAGCGGTTTCAAAATCGACTATATGTGCACTTACCCCATTAATTTGACCCGTTTCCTTTTAAATGAAGTATTATTTGTAAAATACTAATGTGCACCTTCAAGATCATCCAAAGAACAAAGATCACTTGGTAGAAATTTAAGAAAAATTCTCTTAAACCGACTGTTAAAAGCAGCCAAAAGTTTAATTGCTTGTTAAATGCAAATGGTGACAAAAGGGACTCATTCTTTGAAGAGTCAAAACTAAACGATTACATTAAGATATATGGGTGTTGTTTGGAATTATTTTATCGAACTTCATTGTGTTAAGTCAGTTTATTGGCAATTTTAAAATTTTGCTTACGCTTTTGAATTTATTTCATAAGATGAGAAATTAGATTAGACAAAGAATAAATGAATTTTGTAGTGATTGCAGATTTACATCACGATGTTATTTTACTTTGTCATCTAAAGCTTACAAAAATGAATAAACAGCTCTTTCAACTTTACGATTGCTTAAATATAGATCTTTTTAAATTATTTCTTCAAGAAAATAATATCATATTCGGTGTTGATAACATAGTATTTTCCTTTATTTCCAGAAGGAAGCTAATGGAAAAGATCCTTCAATTGCGGCAATTTTATTTTCAGACTCATCGCACACAAAAAAAGAAAAATGTTGGGTAAATGAGAAAACTGAAACTGCTTCTGTAAGTGTTACTTGTATTACTTTTTTCAAACCATTACCTCATTGTCAACAGTATTATACAAACAGATATGTCAAGGCTTTAAAAATGAACTGCCTTAGTGCCATCATGAAACTAGATAGTAAGTCTAAAGTGAAGTAGAAGGCATTTTTGCAAAAATAAGCTCGGAATAATATATTCGGAAAAATAATAAATTACGGTTTCACAAGTTCTGTCAGACAAGGCATAAATTTGGTATAATATTTTTTCTGCATATCTTGTTAAATTATTCACGTTTTGTTTGTAGTATGGGTACGTGAATTCATGGTTTCTCTATAAAAGTAGATATTTCATGTACATATTTTCTAAAATTGATATAATATTAACTGTTGACACTCATGCTCTAAGAATGTATGGTGCATCTAATTGAAATTTGGTGACAGTTTAACGACAGGGCTTGCAATTACACGAACGGAAGAAGTTTATATCATCGATGATGATTGCATATATAATGTGAATGGACTTTCTGTTGACACTTATCGTTCCACCTGATGAATTGCAAATGGACTATTCTGAAGAAAGTCTTGATTGGAGGTCTCCGTCATATCAAGCAG
>AWOL01S0149469.1:8779-22576 GCA_000715115.1 Nicotiana otophora
CCCCTTATTTTCTTTCTTTCCCTACTAGAATCGAAAATAGTTGTACCCTCTGTTCAAAATCTGTTTATAATAAACTTCTTAAATTTTTGTGCTCTCTCTTCATTTATTTTATCACATAGACTAATTCATTTAATTCGAGTTCGGCCGGGACCCCACAGTTGTGAACCTCGAAGAGTGCCGAACACCTTCTCCTCGAGGTAATTTGAGCCCTTACCCAATTTTTAGTGACGCAACTGGTTAATCCAGAGTTATCTGCAAATAGGTGCCCTAACGCACCTTAATCCTTTAGGTGGAGACTCTCTCTTTTAACATCCCTTCCTTTTAGAAGAGTTGTCGAAGCTCACTTTTGGCAGAAAAGAATGAGGCGCGACACCGCAATCTTGGTAAGGGTTTTTACCTAATAATACATCTAATCTCATTTTTTTATCATTCATCTCTGATTCGTTATATATTTATTTTTTAGGTTTAGGAAAGGATGTCGAGATGAGGCCTCCCTCAACTGACGATGATATACATACCGACCCTCCTGCTCCGAAACAAGGCAAAGAGAAGAAGAAAAGAAAAGCTCTGAGTCCCTATGCCCCTGAAAGCAAAAGACCGAGGAAGCGACTCTCGTAGAAACCTAAGAAAACAAGCACCCGAGAACTTTCATCAGACTAACTTAATCATTTGAGGGATGTATCCGAGAAAGAAGAGAATTCTGAATTAGTGGCCCGCGTGAGAAGCGACATCGAAATACCTCGAGCCGTGGAGGTCGTAGAAGAAGCAGTGGCCGAAGTCTCCGGGAGGGTCGAGACCGATTTGTCCCGACCCAGCGAGGTCGAAAAAGAAAATGAGACTGGTGTATCTCGGTCAGAAGATAATGTCCCCAAGGAGGCGTTTGGGGTGATTGACCTTTCTGGGTCGCCTTCGTTTGCAAATTCCATGATAAACGAGGCCTAGGCGTTGAAAGGTCACCTCGGCGAAGGGGCCCAAGGATCAGCCGATTCTTTCAATAATTTCTTCGACGCCTTGGATTCTGTTGCTTCTGAGGATGTTACCGGTTTGGGTGGTTTACCGGTACCAAGGAAGATACCATCCCCAGGAGCTAGCGGGTCTTCCTCGAGCCCAAAATTAGTGAACCAGTACCCCGCTCGGAGTGTCGATCCTTCTCGGAGACGTCCAATCTTTATGTATTTTCCGAAAGACACCCAAGTTCTCTCTGCCCCGGTGGGGGTTGCTAGTTACCTTCGGTGTTAGGTGACCTAAGAGGATCAAGCAAAAATGAACGAGGTGGAAGCACCTTTCCTGTTCAACGAAGCTCAACAAGTGTTGAATAGCGTAACTTCGAATGTCCTTTTATTATATACTTAGATTTAATAATAAATAATCCTAACATCTTTCTTTGTGTTTGCAGGCCTCGGTACTTCATCACGAGGCCTTTCTCCGAAATCGAGAGGAGTTCAAGCATCTTGAGGCCGAGACTCAGGAGCTTGATGAAAAGAGGGATGCTTATAAGTTCCTTAATGAAAAATCTCAATATGAGCTGGAGTCGGCTCGTAGGGAACATTCTGACCTGGTCGAGCCGGTAAGAATAGTTTTCGAAGTTAGTGATGATGATTCAGACTTGATATCTAATGATCCTTGCCAGCATGTTAAGAAAAAATTTGATGTTATCGAGCAACTCCGAGGGGAGGTGGATACGGTCAAAGCCGAGACTGAAGAGTTGAAGAAAAATATGGATCGCCTAGCCTTGGAGAAAGATACTGCCCAGACACAATTGGCTTTAGCCGAGGTTCAGCTTCGGGCTGCAAAGGAGAAGAATTTAGAGTAGGACAAAATGATCGAGGGACTCCAATATCAACTAAGCTCGGCTGTTTCTGGTCAAGAGAATCTGGCCAAGGAGCTCGAGGCTGCCAAGTCAGAAATTAATACGGCCCGGAAGCTGATAAAAAGGTGGCCCAGTTCAAAGTTGATCTCGAGGCTATCCAGGAGCAGGAAAAAAACATGGTGAAGCATGCGAGGTGGGAATCCCGAAGGGAGACCCTCAAGGGAGTCCATGCTCAGAATTTTGACATATTGATCAAAATCAAGAATGCCAAGACATGCGAAGCCAATGCTCGAAGGATGGCTTTTCCCGAGGCGTTTAAAGAGTCAAGTGAGTCTGGTGCTGAAGAAGACGCCGAAGAAAACGCCGAAGGTGATGACGTAGCCCCCGCTGAAGATTAGGCCACTTAGAATATTTTTGTTTTTTGTACTGTCTTTTTGTCAAGGCACTTGGGCCTTTGTATAACATGTAATGGTGCTATTTAGCCTTTGTAAAGAAATTTTTAATATATATAAGGCTTTTCATAGTATTTTGAATCTTTCCCTCGCTTTATTTGTATTCGCAAAGGTCGAAGGTTCGAACAAACCTTGCCCTTACTTTGTGTTAAGGCTTTGTAGGGGCTCGGTGTTACCGAAAACCTTTCCCCAATAATAAGCATTATGTCCTCGAGTGTTATCAACTCGGAACGGCCTTAGCCGTTAAATTCGGACAATGCCAAATAAGCTTTATGCCCCTAAGTATTATTAACTCGGAATGGCCTTAGCCGTTAAGCTATGGAATTACCAAATAAGCTTTGTGCCCTCAAGTCTTTTTAACTCGGAATGGCCTTAGCCATTAAGTTCGGGCAATGCCAAATAAGTTTTGTGCCCTCGAGTTTTATTAACTCTGAATGGCCTTAGCCGTTAAGTTCGGGCAATGCCAAATAAGTTTTGTGCCCTCGAGTTTTATTAACTCTGAATGGCCTTAGCCGTTAAGTTCGGGCAATGCCAAATACGTTTTATGCCCTCGAGTTTTCTTAACTCAGAACGGCCTTAGCCATTAAGTTCGGGCAATGCCAAATAAGCTTTATGCCCTCGTATTTTATTAACTCGGAATGGCCTTAGTCGTTAAGTTCACGCAATGCCAAATAAGCTTTGTTCCCTCGAGTTTTATTAAGTCGGAATGGCCTTAGCGTTTAAGTTCGGGCAATGCCAAATAAGCTTTGTGCCCTCGAATTTTATTAACTCGGAATGGCCTTAACCGTTAAGTTCGCGCAATGCCCACAGTCCCCGAGTGCAAAGAATGTTCGAACTCGGAATAAGGTGGCCCTTGATATCTTTAGGGGATCAGGTGTAGGAAACTCTTCGAAACAATGCAAGTAACATTTTTGAAGAAGAGATGTTTATCTGTAAAGAAGAGTCTCCTTTTTATTGCTATGCATAATAGTCGTACATGTATACACGTTTTGTGTCAGGGCTCGAGTGATTTGAGCGGGCATGGTTCATTTGAATGTTTTGCATTACAATAAATCTTGTTGATCGAGGCCCTTTAATCTCAAAGTTGAAATGCCGTGTTAATTTCGACATCCCCAAGGATCTTGCCCCCCAGTGTTTGAGGTTGACCTAAGCGAGGCCTCAAATGTTTTCGTGATAACTGCAATCAGCCTTTGATTCTAAGTTAGCATGATTTACTTGTTGCCTCGTTAAAAACCTTTCCGAAAAACCCATTTGGAACAAAACCGGGCTAAGGAAAAAAGAGTGCAACGCGTGCTTTCAGACCTAGTATCTCGTATTATCCTTTGTAGGTTGCCTGCAAGTGTCAAAATGTAAACAAAATGTAAGAAAGAAATGGGGCCGTAACTTAGCAATAATATTATTTTAAGTAAGTTATATTCCAGTTGTTCTGTAATTGCTCGCCGTCTATTGTTCCGAACTTGTAGGATCCCTTTCTGGTGATCTTGATAATTCGGTACGGTCCTTCCCAATTTGGCCCCAATTTTCCTTCGTTCGGGTTCCGTGTGTTTGGTGTAACTTTTCTTAATACTAAGTCCCAGTATTGAAATATCGAAGGCTGGCCCATTGGTTATAATACCTCTCGATCAGCTATTTTTGGGCGGCTAAACGGATAAGGTTGGCTTCGCGTCTCTCATCTAATAGTTCCAGGCTCGTATTCATAACCTCGTTATTTGATTCCCTTGTTGCATGTCGGAATCTAATGCTTGGCTCCCCGACCTCGACCGATTTAAAAGCTTTGGTGCCATA
Source organism: Nicotiana otophora (assembly GCA_000715115.1). Taxonomy (NCBI): domain Eukaryota; kingdom Viridiplantae; phylum Streptophyta; class Magnoliopsida; order Solanales; family Solanaceae; genus Nicotiana; species Nicotiana otophora. The sequence continues at coordinate 12,827 of AWOL01S0149469.1, forward strand.
AATCAAAGAGAACAAGGTGGCTCCGGTACTGGATTTTGAGGTTGTGCGGTATGCCCATAGGACCTCAGGTAGCATTTACTTCCATTTTCCTTTTGCGTCGGTTAACCTCTTTTTAAGGCTTTGGAGTATGGTTTTATTAGTGCAAGATCCTTGAGGATCGGTTTTAGGGCCGCGCTTGGGAAAAAAGGTTTTCGCACGAACTTCTTGGAATCCAGTCCCTTCAATATCGGGGGCGCTCTTGGGATTTGATCTACTCTGCAATTATAGGTTTCAACCCTTTTATCATTCGCTTTGATCCTCTTTTCCTATGACTCTATCCGCTTTGTCAACTCTTCGAGCATTTTTTAAATTTCGAGGTTAGTTCCCTAATTCTTGTTCATTCGACCTTATCACGGCCGGTTCCGTTCTGCGGTTGACTTCTTGGGGTGGATCGGGTTCAACCTTGCTCGGTACCTGGGTTTGGCTTTGCAACTGATCTATCGCCACCTGTTGAGCTTGTAGCATTTCGAAGATCATGCGTAAGCTAATCCCGTTTTCTTCAATGTTTTGTATGTTTCGAGCTGCAGATCGGGCCCCACCACGGGTACTATTTTCAGGGTCGGTCCGCAAGTTCGCGTTGATTACCATATGTGAATTTACATCGATTGGATCTACAGTCTAAATCCCAACGACATCAGCGGGTGGCCCCGCATTAGCGGGCGCCATGTTGTTATTCTCACCTTGATGACCAGCCTCGTTGTCGATATGTAGAGGTGCTAGTTGAGAGTGTTATTTTTGGCCTGAGATCAAAGATACTTCAAAGAGCAAGTGTAAAGTAGTGTATGTTATGAAGATTTGTATCAAATAACCACTATTATCCTTAGTCCCACGGTGGGCGCCAAATTGTTTACCGAGAAAATTGGATAACAATTGAATTTATACGTGGTTTTAAGGATATGTGATCTAATTCGATACAAAGTGAGAAATCAGATTTAATATGCAAGAATAAGTAGAAATATAAATGTAAACCATGCAGATTGAATAACTTAAGCCTCGCAAGGTTAACTTCCTTCTAATTTATATGTAATATTGTTGAAACCAGAATAATATGAACAAAGCTAGGAAAAATAGTAAGTTGTTCTTTTAAGTATGTTACAATGTGTCCAATGAATTACTCCATTCCCTTTATATATACAGGGANTAGCTGAGAGTTTGTCATTTTTGGCCTGAGATCAAAGATATTTTAAATAGCAAGTGTAAAGTAGTGTGTGTTGTGAAGATTTGTATCAAATAACCACTATTATCCTTAGCCCTACGGTGGGCGCCAAACTGTTTACCCCCAAAATCGGATAACAATTGAATTTATACGTGGTTTTTAGGATACGTGGTCTAATTTGATACAAAATGAGATATCAGATTTATTATGAAGAATAAAATAGAAAAACAAATGTAAATCATGCAGATTGAATGACTTAAGCCTCGTAGGATCAACCTCCTTACAGTTTAGGAGAGATAATGCCAGAATATTATTGCATCCAAAATAATATGAACACATCTGAAAAAAGATAGTATGTTGTTCTTTTAAGTATGTTACCATGTCCTCCATGATTTACTCAGTCCTCTCTATATATTCAGGGAGATGAAACCTTTAAGACATTATTTTATATGAAATTATGTAGATCGTTAGCTCCCTTTTTGACTTAATCTCGTGATTTCTGCCATAATGATTGGTTAATGGTGAGAATAACGGATCCTTGTTAGATGAGTTAGCAAAGCTCTTCTTCGAGGCCGTTAGAAGCAGGATCGGTCGTGTCCCCGATAAGCTCGAGGGCAAATATGATGGTCTTGTTCGAATTTTGACCCTCGATATCGAGCTCAGTTATATCGGTACCTTCGATCTCTTATGTAGGAGCCGAGCCTTGACCCATTGTTCCAGATGCCTTGATAGAGCATTGAGCTCGGTTCTACCTATATACAGTATATATATATATATATATATGCATAAATATTGCAAATATAGGAATAATTTATACTAAGAGCGGATAATATAACAAAGTTACTACTCTTTCGATCTCGGGAAATATACCAAGTCCAATATTTCGGTTCGAAAAAGATATTTATCGATAACACCTAAGTAATAGAAGGTTCATAACATCAAACTAACAGAAGGTTCATTCATGGATGTCCCATGGAGATCAAATTCATGATAACTGCAGTTCATAATTACTATTACAAAATAAAGCAGTGCCTTTTATAACATAATTATATATTTTTCAAAATTAGCCATATTATTACATAAACTTTCCGACATAAGCCTATTTAAGGTCTTTCCTCCTTTGTCATCTCTAGGAGATTGGCAACAACAAAATGGAGACGAAGAATCATATTGACTTGGTTATTGATATTGAATTGCTTGGTATAATAAAGTCTTTATACAAAAAAATAATAATTTATATACAGTGTTTATTGATTAATTCAATACATACACTATATGCAAGTTATAAAGTATTTTTTTCTCTTGTCGTTATCTAACTTTGTATAAAGAGTTTAGACAGCATAAATTATTCCTAACTTTCTAGAACTCATTATCTTGAAGGTCTTTTAATTAAAGTGAGTTAGTTTTTGGGTCTGCCAGCCAACTATCCCAAAACCCATGTCTGTCTTTGCGACCGTCTTCGGATCGAAGTTGTAATACCCCACTGTTTTTTTTGACTAATTTAACCTTAAATATGAAAATAGATCTTATGCATAGAATAACTAAACTTATTTTTTTTTTAAAAACGTAGATATGAGATCATCAATAGCCTTGTAAATACTATTTACTTGATTAAGAATTTATATGGGGCCACACTTTAGATAAAAGAGAAAATAAGTGGGACAACCCCAGTTCTTCGTGTTTCCCTACTTTGGAGAACCTTAGGATAGCTTAAGGGAAAGCTGTTTTAAAACCTCATTAGCTCTGGAATTAAATTAAGAAAATGAAGTTGCGGAAGACTTACTTGTGCTTGACGACCGCATTAAGGATTAACAAAGAAGAACAATTGTTTGATATGTTGCTTGAGTTATTATTGTTTGAGGAGCTTGAGGATACATAATTAGTGTGAGCAGAGAACTAGAAAACTTGAAAATTTCCTTGTGCAATTCAATTAACAATCAAGTATGTAGATATATAATCTTATCCCTCTAGTATACCTTGGATTACATTAGGATTGATATGGATATCAAATTCTTTAGAATGACGACAAGAAGTAAATTGAAAGCAATTTGATAAATTCTAAACCCATTTGAGTTGCTGCCAAGTTTTTTTGTGAGATTGGGAACATGATTAGAAATATTAAAATAATGGAGAAATTATTTTCATCTAGCAATGGACAAAGCTTTAAGGGTAAAGTGAGAATCAAATTTTAATGTTGCTAGAGTATTTGGATTATTATTAGGGTCATAGGTTTTGGATGGTATTATTTAAGTATGAACATGTAATATTTATGATACTAAAATATATTTCTTCCTTTTCATATACCAAGTGGTCAAGGATATTCTAGCAGTAAGCTTGATAGAGAAATATTTTTTTTCACATTAAGTATCGATTATATTGAGTAATTCATGAGTTAGAAATTAGTTCAATTGGTGGTGAATTGAACTTGTTAAGTATGTCATGATGATCCTAGCTAAAATATTTGTAGATCGTGAGTTGTTGAACTCTCGCGAAGTTTGAAAGGACGAATTGAAGCTAAGACTTGAGGTGAGTTGAGGTTTACTTTCCTAGTAGGAAATTCCATTATAACTCTTGTGCTCTATATGTTAGATAAAGTTAAGTCATGTCTTCTCGTGATCCAATACTCAGTTCACTTATTCTTATTCAGTACGACATTATATGTGACATGAATACATGCTTATGTGTATTACCAATTGTTATGTGCCTTTATTTGTGATATATTCACATTCAGTAGGGAGAAGTGGCCAACCTCCCCAAGCGTGAGTGCCATGATGTCATGGTTACCTACCCCATGCTCGCAGGTACCAATTGTTTGTTGGAGAGATAGACTAACACTCCCCCGTACGTGTTCCAAGATGCTCACGTACGCAGGGCCATTATGCGTAACAATTAAGTTTGCAAAGTTACATCTTAAAATATATATAACTCGCTTTCTATTTCAGATATCAGTTATGGGCTCAATTTTTACGTTAAGTTTCAATTTCATCTTACGGTTTAGCTTATAATTTCAGTTTCCAGCTTATTACTTGGTTGTAAAATTTTATATGATTTATATAATTTTTCGTATATCCCTTTTCTTTCTTATATTTTTCAAAAGGTCTCGCTCCGCCTTTTTAGGAGGTAGCCTATGAGTCTTACTAAGTATCCATTGATGGTACTTAGCCCGTTTGGACCTGCTACGTCGTGTGGCAGGTAATGAGAACGTAGGTAACGAGACACGTGGCTAGAGGAGATATTGTAGATTCAGTTTTCAGACTCCGTTGATTCACCCAGTGGTAGCGGATCCTTTTCAGACTATTATTTATATCTTTTTTATACGTTTATTTATTTTTGGGGATGCCCCCGTAGGCTATGTATTTTAATTTTGTTTTTCAGATTCTAGAGGCTCATGACTTGTTAGTGGGTCAATATTAAAATAGTTTGGGATTTATCCTTTATTTATTATTTTTATCAGTCAGCTTAAGAATTACAACTTGATTAAAATTAATATTTAAGCACGTTAGATTCTTTGCTATTGAACTTAAGTTTGATATAGATTAGTATAGGGTTCACTCAACGAGCGGTAAGGGTTAAATGCGAATCAAGTCGTGAAAGAATTGTGTGAGTGTTCTCGAATTGTGTTAATATTTACGTTGGACTGAACTGTCTGATACCAACTATTCAAGATTTGTTGCGTGGGGTGGGGCTGGTCAATATAAAATCTAAACTAATTGTGTGAATTCATAAATTGTGTAATACCAATTTTATTCAAGAATTGTTGTGTGAGGCAAGACTGGTAAAAATACATCTGAAACAAAGTTTGGATGAAAACGATGAAGAGAGCTTACAAGCAGCATGGATATTCTAAACTTTTTAGCACTTCCAAAATCAACAGTCAGATCAACATTCTTTAATTTTTATTGTGTTCGTGTTCAATATCTGCAATGTAGATGACCTGGGATCGAATCCTCCCTCAATGTCTTCTGGATTGAGCCTGTCGCACAGGGCTTGCCTAGTGCGACTTACATTTCCTATGTGATTTGCAGGCTATTACACAGGGGGAAGTTTACCCAGTACGCACAAAGTGCTCACCACAGAGTGCTAACCCAAAGGACAGATACTGTGGCAGAGGTTGTAGCGGCTGCGGATTTCCCCTCTTACCAAAAACAAATATGAAGAATATTTGAGTAGTTTAATTTAATGTTTTCAATTATTTTCACTGTAAAAAATTAAGCAGTCTCCTTTCTTTCTATTTGCATAAAGATTTGTACTTTTTTTTCTACAAACTTTAATATTGTCAAACAAAAATAAAATAATAATCTACCGTTAAAATATTTTGGGACTTCAAAATTATTGGGAGCCTAAATCAAAGGTTTTAATAGCTAGCCTCACCTTTGAGATGCCCCTGACCTTAATTATTCATCAGATGGTTTGATAATTTGATTCCAACACCAACCTAAACCCGCGGGGTGGTAGCCTGTAGGTGCTTAATATTTAATTTTGTCGCAACATTAAGGTGTACACATATATAATTTTGATTGTGTGTTGATATTTTCTTATATAAGTTTGTAAAATAAATATTTGATCTGATCTTAAGATGATCTTCAGCAGAAATTTAGGTAATCCTTCAAGTTAGTAGGATAATTAAGATAAAGAGTTTAATGATTGAGGCCTAAATTATGCTGTAAATCAGCTATGTAGTATGTATATGGTCCTCTTTATTTTGCCCCCTCTGCCTTTATCAAATGTCCATAGGGACTTTTGTCCACTCTTCATAAAGTTAATTCTTCTTTTTGTTATTTTGATTCCGTCTTTGGTACCGCCTTTAGGGTTTCGAAATCGAGCCGTAACCATTAATCAAACCGAACCGATGACTTATTAGATTATTAGTATCGGGTTATCGGAATAATGATTGGTGAACGGATTGAGATTTTATAATTAACGACTTAACGGTTTAGGGGCGGATTACTCAATTTTCTTATCGAATAAGCCGTTAACCCATTAAAATTTTTTATATTTACACTTTTATATAGGATCAACAAAAGTTACATGAGTATTATTAGAAAATAAATCTGAAAATGCCTTCAGGTTTTCAGTGAAGTTTTGCAGGTGTAGGGGATTTCGATTGTATATAGGTTTTGTTAGTTTGGCCAGTTTTCAGTCTTTTCCTTTTTTGATATGAAACAGAATAGCTATGCAACCAAAAGAAATACTTATAATAAGTGGAGTACAAATTATAAAGTATTAACACATTCTATCATGTAGTAACAAATATTAACAAGCCTAGTAAACTAAAAGGAAATGGAACTTATAGTCGAGTCACTTTATGAGGCTTGGTCGTTTGGTATTCACAAGAGTAGGATTGTTCAAAAAATTTCTATTTGATTTAACCGATAAATTGCCCGATAATTGTATATCTGATATCAATCCGTCCGTTATCTTATTGGATGACTAACAAATTACTATATTTATAATTCGATAACCGATAAGCCGAACCGTTAAACTTAATTATCCACCCGATAAGCACCCCTACCCACCTTGGAGTTCAATTAATTCTTGTTTCGCATCGAAAAGTCCGACGGGGAGGAATAAAGTGATGCGTAACTGTCACGATCCAAAATCCATTATAGGTCGTGATGGCGCTTAATGCCGCTGTCAAGCAAGCCAACAGTGATTTACCAATTGAATTACTCATTTTAGTATTTTTAAAATCGTGACTTCCCTTAATTAAACAGTGTAAAATAGAATTTACGGAGTAAATGAAAATAATTGCACGAACCACAATAACGAATAACCTGAAGGAACCCCCAAAATCCGGTGTCACAAGTACATGAAAATCAACTCGGGAATATCATAAAATGCAACATCTGTCTAGGATGCAAATTAGACAGGAGAATATAAATAACTCTGATGGAGACTCTGTATGTTGCGGACCGTAACATGGAATGCAGCTCACCGTAAATCACCACGATAGCCACGCTTCTACACCGAAAAGACCACTAGACATATATGTACGTGCCCAAAATGTGCAGCAAGTGTAGCATGAGTACGTAAATCAACATGTACCCAGTAAGTATCAAGTCTAACCTTGAAGATGTAGTGATGAGAGGTCGACATCGACACTTACTAAATGTAATGACTCAACCGGTCATTTTAACTTTTAGAAACCCGTTCCCTAAAATAAAGTTTCCCGAACATGCTTTCATTAGTTTATGACTCGCGGGGATGCTTGCTTCGGGATTTGGAAGTGTGTGGGTTGAAATCGGAACACTTGGTTCTTTAAGTTAGCTTTAGATGGACAAGTTTGACTTCGGTCAATATTTTGAGAAACCGACCCTGGAATCGGGATTTGACGGTTCCAATAGGTTCATATGATGATTTTGGACTTGGGCGTATGTCCGAATCGGATTTTGGATAACCCGGGAGCGTTTTGATGCTTAATAGTAAAAATCGACTATTAGAAGGTTTAAACTTCTTTAAATTTGGTTTGAAGTAGGATTTTGAGTAATTCAAGTCCGTTTGGAATTCCGAGTTTGGGAATAGTTCCGTAGAGTTATTTAAGACTTGCACGCAAAATTTCGTGTCATTCCGAGTAGTTTAAGTATATTTCGGCGCATTAGAAGTAAATTGAAGAACTTGAAATTCTTAAGTTTGAATCAATTTGGTTTAGGGTATGATTCTTAGATTTGAAATTGTTTTACGTGTTTCGAGAGTTCAAGCGAGTCCATTTTATGGTTTCAAACCTGTTGGTATGTTCGGGCGGGCCCCCGGGAGTCCCGAGTATTAATCGGATGAGGCTCGGACCAAGTTGGAAGTTGGGAGCCAAACTTAAGCTCCCAACTACTGTCAGAATCGCACCTGCGCTTGGCCAACTGCAGGTGCGACACTCGCAGGTGCGGCAGTAGCTCGCAGGAGAGAACCTCGCAGATGCGACTTTTTGTGCGCAGAAGCGGAAAAGGGAAGGGGGAAATCGACCGCAGATGCGATTTGCACACCTGCGAACGCGCAAGTGCGAATATTTTTCGCAGATGCGAGGCTTGGCAGGGGAGGGAAAACTCGCACCTGCGAGGCTTTTCCGCAGGTGCGGTACCTCTTCCGCAGGTGCAAAAATGACTGTTGGGCAGAATGTGTTAAAAATCGGGGCTCAGTCATTTGGAGCCCATATGAAAGCGTTAAAGAATAAACAACCAAGCCATAGAGGGTGTTTGGATTGGCTTAAAAGCTGGTCTTTCTTCCATTCTTGGGCGATTTTGGAGATTTTTGAGAGGTGATTTCAACTAGTAATTGAAAGGTAAGTTAATTCTACACTGCTTGAGTTAAATACATAGATTATAGGTAGATTATAACTAGTAAATCTTAGAAATCAAGAGTTTAGGTGAAAAAACTAGATGTTTATAAAAATGAGATTTTAACGACGAAAATAGTTATGGAATTTGGTAGAAATTATATATTTAAGTTCTTGAGATTACGGGTAACGTTTGCATCCAAAAATTTCCGAAATCCGGGCACGTGGTCCCGGGGTAAATTTTAGGATTTTTACCATTTTGGATAGGGTAATTTATTAAATAGATGAATTTCGAGTTATTGAACATATATTAATTATTTTAGATAACTTTTGGATAGTTTCGGATTTTTCAGCATTGAATCAAGAATTCTACGCGACGCGATAATCGGAAAGTGGACTTTGAGACGAGGTAAGTCTCTTGTTTAATCTTGTGAGGGTAAAATTACCTTATATTGATTAACTTGAATAATTATTGCTAATTGCGGGGGCTACGTACGCACGAGGTGACGAGAGTCCGTGCGTAGCTACTATTAATGTTAATGTCCGGATAGTTTAGGACTCAAAGCATGAATTACTTTTGTACATTGTATTCTTTGTTTAATTAATATTAATGGATATAAATGAATATATTGTGAATTGTTAGATAAAGTTATTAAAGGATGGAAATCTTATATGCTTGATTTTCTGTTTAAATTAATTAATTATTAAAAGAAACTGTTCATCCTCCCGAATTTATCTTATAATAAATATACTCTCCTTTCGGAGGTACATAAGAAAATGTCCTCATTTCTTGTGGAGAGGGCCAAAAGTCTCGGCAGGATAGATGTATCTATGGATCGTGCCGCACGTCCCTCGGCAGTGTACACGATACTCTGGATCGGGCCGTACGTCCTCGGCAGAAATCGTGCTTAATAATAATAATCACACGATACCTTAATAGCTTATTTCAACTTGCGAAGCCAATTGATAAATTTGAGAATCCTTGGAATTTAATGAATTTTTATGCCTGCTTGTTAAGGAATTAATTGTTATTCATGTAAATGAGATTTAATTGATAAATTAGAAATTATTTGAATTGAAGGAATTTAATTTATATATTGAGAATTGTTGCATTTGAAAGAAATTTAATTATTTCTGCTCGTTAAATAAATTATTGATATACTCTGTGAATCATGCTGATCTAGATATTCTAGTTTTATTTCAATTTTTATTATTGACCCATAGTGAGTGTCAAAGTCGGCCATCTCATCTCTACCACTTCGAGATTAGGCTTGATACTTACTGGGTACAC
>AWOL01S0149469.1:31987-49085 GCA_000715115.1 Nicotiana otophora
TTGCATATGCTTCCCGTCAGCTGAAGCCCCACGAGAAGAATTATCTTGTACATGATTTGTAGTTAGCTACGATTGTTCACGCTCTAAAGCTTTGGTGGCATTATCTTTATGGGGTGTCTTGTGAAGTTTACACTAATCATCACAGTTTGCAGCATTTGTTCAAGTAGAGGGACCTAAATTTGATGCAGTGCGGATGGATGGAATTACTGAAAGATTATGATATCACTATCCTGTATCATCCGGGCAAAGAAAATGTGGTTTGCGACGTCTTGAGTAGAAATGCGGAGAGTATGGGTAGTTTGGCTTTTATTTCAGCAGAGGAGAGGCCATTAGCTTTGGATATTCAGTTCTTGGCCAACAGACTTGTGCGATTGGATATTTCAGAGCCCAGCCGAGTTCTTGCATGTGTTGTAGCTCAGTCTTCACTATTTGAATAGATTAAGGTCCGCCAGTATGATGATCCACACTTAATGGTTCTTCGAGAAGCGGTACTACGGGGTGGTACCGAGGAAGCTACTATTGGAACGGATGGTGTTCTGTGACTCCAGGATTGTCTATGTGTTCCTAATGTGGATGGACTGAGGAAACAGATCCTAGAGGAAGCACATAGTTCTCGGTATTCTATTCATCCATGTGCTACAAAGATGTATCATGACCTGAGACAGCATTATTGGTGGCGACGAATGAAAAATGACATAGTTGAGTATGTAGCTAGGTGTCTAAATTGCCAGCAAGTTAAATATGAGCACCAGAGGCCAGGNGCAGATGACTATACCAGAGTGGAAATAGGAACGCATCACTATGGACTTTGTAGTTGGGTTGCTGCGGACCTTGCGCAAGTTTGATGTAGTTTGGGTCATTATTGACAAGTTGACCAAGTCAGCACACTTTATTCCTGTTGTGACTACATATACTTCAGAGAGGTTGGCCCAGATATATATTCAGGAGATATTTCGGTTGCACAGTGTGCCAATTTCTATCATATTATATCGAGGCCCTCAGTTTACTTCACATTTTTAGAGAGTAGTACAGAGTGAATTGGGGACTCATGTAAAGCTTAGCACGGACTTTTATCCGCAGACTAACGGGAAGTCAGAGCGGACAATTCAGATTTTGGAGGATATGCTCACGGCATGTGTGATTGACTCTGGAGGTCTGTGGGATTATTGCTTGACTTTGGCCTAGTTTGCTTATAATAACAGTTACCAATCCAGTATCGAGATGGCTCCAATTGAGGCTTTATATGGTCGGCGATGTCGTTCGCCTATCGGATGATTTGAGGCTGGTGAATCTAAGTTATATGGTACTAATTTGGTGAAAGATGCCTTGGAAAAGGTAAAGTTGATTCAGGAGCGACATCGTACAGCACAGTCCAGACAGAAGAGTTACCCAGATCAGAAAGTGCGTGATTTATCCTTTATGATGGGTGAAAAATTTCTCTTGAAGTTTTCGCCGATGAAGGGAAGAAGGGAAAGTTGAGCCCAAGGTTTATAGGACCATTTGAGGTGTTGAGACGAGTTGGGGAGGTTGTTTATGAGCTTGCATTGCCTCCTAGTCTATCAGGAGTTCATCCGGTTTTCCATGTATCTTTGCTCCAGAAGTATCATGCCGACCTATCACATGTGCTAGATTTCAGCACAATTCAACTAGATAATAGTTTGGGCAATGAAGAAGAACCAGTTGCCATTGTTGGTAAACAAGTTCGCCAGTTGAGGTCCAAGAGGATTTCTGCAGCAAAAGTCCACTGGAGGGGCCAACCAGTCGAGGATGCGACTTGGGAGGCCGAGGAAAACATGCAGAGCAAATATCCACACTGCTGATAGTTGCAAGAAGTCTTCTTCTGATTTCCTTATACGCGATCGCGTAGAGTAATTTGGGCATAGGTGGATTTGTTCTACGCGATCGCGTGAATGGGGTTGCGATCGCATAGGCTTAATTTGGGCAGCTGGAAATTTGTTCTATGCAATAGCGTAGGCGCGTGTCTTTGTTTGCGATCGCATAGGGAAAACTGGGGAGGAGCTGGGCCACTCGCTTAATGCTTCGCGATCGCGTGAGGAGGTTCGCAATCGCATAGGTTTGCGAAGTCAGTGCTTCGTGATCGCGTAGGACTTTATGCGATCGCGTAGGGTTATTTTCTGGGCAGTAAAATTTATGCTATGCGATAACGTGAGGAAGTTCGCGATCGCATAGAAGAAATCACTGGGCAGAGAGTTTAAGTTCTGAAAATGGGACTTCGTCCCATTTTCCATTTTTAACGATTTGAATCTCGAATTTAGACGATTTTTAGGTGATTTTCAGAGAAAACAACGGGTAAGTGTTCTTAACTCAATATTTGTTATATTACCCGAATCCATCACTATTTTTATCATTTAATTGGTGAATAGAGTTGGAAAAAGTTTGAAAACCCTCTTGGATAGATTTGAGGATTTGAGGGCCGAATTATTATTGGAATTTAGTAATTTTGGTATGGGTAGATTTGTGGTTGAGTGGGCGTTCATATTTCATAAATTTCGCCGGATTCCGAGATGTGGGCCCCACGAACAATTTTAAAATTAATTTTGGACTTTTATTGAAACATGTAGTATTTTCTTATAGAATTGATTCCTATAATATTTAGTGATTGTATCGAATTATTTTGGCTAGATTTGAGCCAGCCAGAGTTGGATAATCGTGGAAAAGGCCTTCTAGTGGATTAAATTGGAGCAAATTGAGGCAAGTCTCTTGTCTAATCTCTTTGAGGGGAAAATTACCCCATATGTAATTAAAGTAATAATTATTGCTAATTGTGGGGGCTACGTACGCACGAGGTGACGAGAGTACATGTGTAGCTACTATTAATGCTAAAGTCCAGGTAGTTTAGGAATCAAAACATGAATTGCTTGTGTAAATTGTATTCTTTATTTAATTAATATTATTTGATATATATATATATTTATATATATTGTAAATCGTTAGATAACATTATTAAAGATAGAAATCTCATATGCTTGATTTTCAGTTTAAATTAATTAATTGTTAAAAGAAATTGTTCTTCCACCCGATTTTATCTTATAATAAATATACTCTCCTTCCAGAGGCACTTAAGAAACTATCCTCCTTTCTTGTGGAGCGGGCTGAACGCCTCGGCAGGGTAAATGCATCTATGGAACGCGCCGCACGTCCCTCCGCAGTGTACGCAACACTCTGGATCGGGTCGTACGACCTCGGCAGAAATCGTGCTTAATAATAATTACACGAAACTTTGATAGTTTATTACAGCTTGTGAAGCTAAATGATAAATTCGAAATCTTTGGAATTTAAAGAATTATTATCCCTGATTGTTAAGAAATTATTGTTATTCCTGTAAATGAGACTAATTGACAAATTGAAAATTTATTGGAATTGAAGGAATTTAATTATTTATGCTGGTTAAATAAATTATTGTTATATTTTGTGAATCATGCTGATTTAGATATTCTAGTTTTATTTCAATTCTTATTATTGACCCATAGTGGGTGTCAAAGTCGGTCGTCTCGTCTCTACTACTTCGAGATTAGGCTTGATACTTACTAGGTACACGTTGTTTACGTACTCATACTACACTTGCTGCATGTTTTGTGCGGGACCTGAGGTAAGTACTAGTGGGGGACCTATCGTCTTGTACCCACGATATCCAGAGGCATAGTGGTGAGCTGCCTCTCTGAGCCGTTCTGCAACTACCAGTGTCTCTTCTTACATATTACATTCTATCTATTTTTTTCAGACAGTATTTGGAGTTTTGTATAATCTAATAGATACTCATACACTTGTGACTCCAGGTCTTGGCATACACATTGGTATTATTTTATGGTATTTAAACTAATCGGTATCTTTTATATTCTCTTTAATATTGCTAGTAAAAGAATAATATTACTTAGAAACTTTTTCTGAAAATAATTAATATATGTTTAATTTATTGGTTGGCTTGCCTAGCTGTAGTGTTGGGCGCCATCACGACCTATAGGTGAAATTGGGTCGTGACATATTCCCTCAAGAACATATCTGAAAACTAAGTCCAAGTGAGTGAAGCTGCATCAGCCGGACTATCCAACTCGTATGCCCGCCACCACTGGTAGGCCGCTCCTCTAAGGCTGGAATGTCGTGAATGAAATCCCACTAGAATCCACAATACCCATAGTATGGAGGATGTGGTGACATTCTTCAAGAAAACCATGAGCATCCACTGAAGCCAAACGACTAAAAGTGGGAGGGTGGTACTACATGTACCTCTCGAGCCTGAGCTGATCCCCCTCCGAAACTGCTGCCCTAACCTCGGGCCGAACTAGGACAACTGGCTGCACTGGTATAATCTCTGAGGCATGGCCAACCTCGGCCCGTGGCTCTGGGGTACGGGCGGCGGGAGTCTGTGCTCCTCCCCCGACCTGAGATGTGGCAGGAGTAAGTGGAATCAACCCTGCCTGAGCTAGAGTGCCAAACATGCTCAAAAACTGGGCAAGAGTCTCCTGAAGTGCAGGGGTAGTAACAGGCGTCTCAGGTGCCTACTCTCCAACTGGAGCTACTGGTGGCTCTGCTGCAGCAGCTTCTCATGACCCAAAATCCCACCAGAAGCATCGTGATGACACTTAATCTCTAAGACTATGTAATCCGATTAAAATTACATTCCGAGCCTTTTTTTTATTTTGAAACATATAATTTAATACAAGTGTCGAAACCAAAAGAGGAAAACAAATATAACAACATCCCAAGACTGGTAATACTGAGTCACGAACTCCAATTAAATACATGAAATGATCTCAAGGATCGAATATACAATACTGTTAGAATAAGAATTGACAGTACAATAAAATGGAAAGACTCCAAGGGACTGCGATGACCAAGCAGCTCTACCTTGAATCCTTGCGATCAACACACTAACTCGGCCCGAATCCGATATCCCCAATACCCGGATCTGCACAAAAATGTATAGAAGTGTAGTATGAGTACACCACAGTCGGTACCCAGTAAGTATCAAGGCTGACCTCGGTGGAGTAGTGACAAAGTACAGTCAAGACACTCACTAGTCAAATAACCTATGAAATATAGCAGTATACAGTAGTACTGGAAACCAACTAGGAGTGATATAAACATCAAGGCAACAAGAACACCATAATTATTACTCAAACATATAAGGAACACAACTACAATTAATTAAATAGGTCCTTCAAATATAAATCTTTCACATATAATTCTTTCGAATAAATACCTTCCGAATATATTTCTTTCAAATAAATATCTTTCAAATATAATTTTTTTTCAAATAAATATCTTTCGAATATACTTCTTTCAAATAAATGACTTTCGAATATAAAATCTTTCAAATAAAAGTCACTCTGTTACACCTTATTTCATAATCATAAAACACGGGTCTCAGCCCACTTCCATATTTTTGTAACATGGGTCCTAGCCCACTTTCATGTTGCCACGGCACCTAGTGCCCATATTTATATCAAAACCGCATGGACAACTCACGTCCCAATAATAAAAATCATCATATTTTCCCCGGCACCTCGTGCCCACATTTTATATCTGTTGCGGCGTGCAACCCGATCTCATATAACATTAATCATACCTGTTGCGGCATGCAACCCAATCCTATATAACATAATCTGCTCTACGTGCAACATAGATCAGACTGTTATCAATTTTACCTAAACAACAAGATAAGTTTTACAAGATATAAGAATAAACAGAAGGAAAATCACAACATCACATGAAAATTTCCAACACAATAACCCCAAATCATCACATATCATCCCTGACAATAGCCACCCTTATCTCTCATATAGCCACCCTATCACTCCTATAATAGCTACCCTTATACCTTCGCCCTGACAATATCAATAGCCACCCTTATCGAAGGAGCATGAAAGAAGCTCTCACCTCGATAATCGGAATCGAATCAGAATAAGAATAGTGCTTCTTTATTATGAATTAACTCATATATGTAACAACACCAACTGGTGTAACGACCCCAACCAATTCATAGCTATTATATCAACGGGCCGGGCAACCCCCTCTTTGGCGCCCTCTACCCGACTGTCATCCAACCCTAACTAGTTGTGCACGTGGAGTATTAACTGGAATAAAGCCGGTAACATGAGTGTTTTGATGAAATTTGCCTCTCCCAAGTTTGGGACAATCTCTCATGATGTGCCTAGTATCACCACACTCATAACAACCCCTCTGAGGTCGTGGCTGCTCGTACTGAGTATGTGCTGGATAACTGAAATAACCACTGTAAGAACCTCGTGTCAGTGGTGCACTAAAACTACTAACTGGAGCACTATGAGTACTCTAAATTGTGGACAGGGCTAACCAGCTGCCCGAGCCTCCTCCATGATGAGTCATAGCTACAGAGTAGAATACACTGAATCCTCTAGAGTTCCGAGACCTTTTGGCCTCCTTAGACTCCTTTTCCTTACTTCGAACACGTTCTAACATTCTGGCAATCTCTACTAGTTGCTGAAATGGAATGTCAGTGTATAACTCTCGAGCCATACATATTTTAATATCATAATAGAGCCCTTCAATGAATCTGCGGACTCGCTCTCTAACTATAGGAACCAATATGGGTGCATGACGGGCTAAATCACTGAACCTGATATCATATTCTGATACCGTCTTGGTGCCCTGACGCAACCATTAAAACTCTATGCGCCACACATCCCGGAGATTCTGGGGAACAGACACTTTAAAAAATATCTCTGGAAATTGAGCCCATGTTGGTGGTGTTGCATCGGCTGGTCTACCCTCTTCATAAGCTTTCCCCCACTGATACGCTACTCCTGGCAACTGAAATGTAGTAAAGGCAACTCCACTCACTTCCACAATACCCATGGTGCGGAGAATACAATGACACTTTTCTAGAAATCCTTGGGCATCATCGGTAGTTGTTCCACTGAAGGTAGGTGGACTATACCTCTTAAATCTCTCAAGTCTCTTTTGTTCTTCTTCTATTGCCTCTGGCCTGACCTCATGATGAACCAGAATAACAGGTTTTACTGGTACTATACCCGGAACCTGACCAATGTGAACTTGCTGCTCTGGAGTACGGGTGGTAGGAGTCTGAACTCTTCCCCTACTCTGTGAAATATTTGGTGAAACAAAGATCAATCCCGCCTGATTCATCTACCAAACATGTTCAGGAACTGTACTAAAGTCTCCTGAAGTCTGGGAGTAACAACGGGTGCTTCTGGTACCTGTCCCCTAACTGGAGCTACTGGCTTCTCTTGAACTGCTCCTCTGACCGATGTTCTAGTTGTGACGCGTTCCCTTCCTCAGCCTCTACTTATGCCCCGGCCTGTTGCGGCTCTAGTAGTATGCGCGGGAGTCTACTCAACTGACCCGGTAATATGTGTCCTCACCATCTTAGAGAGAATAGAGATACAAAGGCTCAAATTCCAAATTCAACAAATTCTGCACGACAGGAATGAAAGAAGTGGAAATTTCCTAAAAGTTCTGTAGCCTCTCGATGATAAGTACATACGTCTTCGAACCAATCCGCAAGACTCTACTAAACTCGTTCGTGACTCGTATAACCCATGAACCTAGAGCTCTGATACCAACTTATCACAACCCAAAATCCCACCACAGGCGTTATGATGACACTTAGTCTCAAAGACTAGGTTAGCCGATTACAATTACATTTAGAGCCATTTTGTATTTTGAAACATATAATTTAATACAAGTGTCGAAATTAAAAGCGAAAACAAATATAACAACCTCCCAAAACTGATAATACTGAGTCACGAACTCTAACTGAATACAAGCAATGATCTCAAGGATCGAATATACAATATTGTTCGAATAAGAGTTGACAATACAATAAAATGGAAAGACTCCAAGGGACGGCGATGACCAAGCAGCTCTACCTTGCATCCTTGCGATCAACACACTAACTCGGCCCGAGTCCGATATCTCCAATACCTGGCTCTGCACAAAAATATGCAAAAGTATAGAATGAGTACACCACAGTCGGCACCCAGTAAGTATCAAGACTAATCTCGGTGGAGTAGTGATGAGAAACAGTCAAGACACTAATTAATCAAATAACCTGTGCAATATAGCAGTATACAATAGTACTGGAAAACAACTAGCAGTGATAGCAACAAAAATCAACCAGTGATATAAACAGCAAGGCAACAAAAAGACCATAATTATTACTCAAATGAATAAGGAACACAAGTATAACCAATTAAATAAGTCCTTCACATATAACTCTTTCACATATAATTCTTTCGAATAAATACCTTCAGAATATATTTCTTTGAAATAAATATCTTTCGAATATACTTCTTTTAAATAAATGTCTTCCGAATATAAATTCTTTCAAATAAAACTCACTGTGTGACATCTCATTTCTTAATCATAAAATACGGGTCTTAGCCCACTTCTATATTTTCGTAACACAGGTCCTAACCCACTTTCATGTTTCCACGGCACCTCAGGCCCATGTTTCTATCGAAAACCGCACGGACAACTTACTTCCCAATAATAAAAATCATCATATTTTATCCAGCACCTCGTGCCCACACTTCATATCTGTTGCGGCGTGCAACCCAATCTCATATATTATTAATCATGCCTGTTGCGGCGTGCAACCGGATCCCATATAACATAATCTGCCCGACAATAGCCACTGGCTCACGATTTCAACATTGATCAGACTATTATCAAGTTTACCAAAACAACAAGACAAGTTTTACAAGATAAAAGAATAAATACAAGGAAAATCAAAACATCACATGAAAATTTCCATCGCAATAACTCCAAATCATCACATATCATCCCTGGCAATAACTATCCTTATCTCTCATATAGCCACCCTATCACCCCTATAATAGCCTCCCTTATCCCTCTGCCCTGACAATATCAATAGCCACACTTATCACTCCTATAATAGCCACCATTATCGCTCAATATAATAGCCACCATTATCACTCCGCTCAAAAAATATCCAAACACACATAACCACAGTAAAATGCCACCCTTATAACCACAAAATATTAACAGTAGAATGTCACCCTTATAATAACTCAAATCACACAACAATTCGCACGGAACATTATAACGACAACACAACACAATCAATTCATATCACAAATTGCCTAATGGTCACAACAAATTCCAAAGATATAACAAAATCATTAAATTTCACAACAAATAGCCTAAGGCTCCACACAACCAATATAACACCTCAAAAACAACAACAAAGATGCAAAAGTAACTCAACATAGGACAACGCCTTCTTAAATCCAAATTTTGATAAATATATTAACGCCTCAATTTAAACTTTTTTAATAATTATTTGTAGATGAAAAATCCATAATGAAATTAATTCAAAGAAATATCAAATCAAAAAAACACACGGAATTCACATAAAAACATTCAAGTGGCAAACACCCCAAATTATCATATAAAATAGAAGCTCGACAAACAAGGAATGAGGCATGACAAATCAATGATTTACTAATTTCCAGCAATTTTCCAATTTAATACATAATGGTGTATACGAATTTTATCCGATATAATTTGCATATATAAACCAAGTACATACTAGTCACCTTGCGTACACGGCTTTCAATCACACAATTTCCACATAAGACTCAATGCCTAAGAGGTAATTCCCCCACTTACGGTTAGGCAAGATACTTACCTCGACGAAACTAAGTCAATGCTTTAAATGATCTTCGCGAGTGAAGCCACCTCCGAACGGCTCAAGTCTGAAATTCGCCCCCTAATAATGCTACGATGGTCCACCACACTAAAAAAATTTGAATCTACAACAATGCAACACAATTGCACCAATATTAGTAAACAAATTTCCAGATTTTTGGTCATTTCGGCATTTTATCAAACACATAGAGTACATAACATTTTACTACCTCTAGTAATGGTATTTCTTCATCAAACAATCACTCCTTCCTACTAACAAGAGATACTAAACCATCCTTTGTCTACAAATAACCTTTTTTAGCACCATTAAAATCATCAATGAACTTACATCCACCCAATTGTTGCTAATTAATTCATTACAAAATCTCTACAACACCCAATAATCTAGTTTAAGTATTTAGGGCTTTCAAGCACCATCCAATAAGTGTTAATACTTATTTCTTGCTCACATACTCATAATAACTCCATACATGTAAGTGTAAGGGTGAAGGATTACCTTTTTGGAAAATGTTTTGTAAAACCCTCCTTTGAGTTGACGAGAAACAGTCAAGACAGTCACTAGTCAAATAACCTGTGCAATATAGCAGTATACAATAGTACTGGACAATATAACACGGGTCCTAACACACTTTCATGTTTACACGGCATCTCGTACCTATAATTTTATCAAAACCGCACGGACAACTCACTTCCCAATAATAAAAATCATCATATTTTCCACGGCACCTTATGCCCACATTTCATATCTGTTGTGGTATACAACCCGATCTCATATAACATTAATCATACCTGTTGTGGTATGCAACCCGATCCCATATAACATAATCTATCTGGCAATAGCCACAGGCTCACGATTTCAACATAGATCAGACTATTATCAAGTTTACCGAAACAACAAGACAAGTTGTACATGATATAAGAATAAACACAAGAAAAATTACAACATCACATGAAAATTTCCAACGCAATAACACCAAATCATCACATATCATCCCTGACAAAAGCAACCCTTATCTCTTTTATAGACTCCCTATCACTACTATAATAGCCTCCTTTATCCCTCCGCCCTGACAATATCAATAGCCACCCTTATCGCTCCTATAGCCACCATTATCGCTCCTATAGCCACCTTATCGCTTCTATAATAGCCACCATTATCGCTCCTATGGCCACCTTATCGATCCTATAATAGCTACCATTATCTCTCCGTAAAATAGACACCCTTTTCACTGCGCTCAGACAATAATCCAACACACATAACCACAGTGAAATGCCTCCCTTATACCCACAAAATATTAACAGTGGAATGCCACCCTTATAATAACTCAAATCACACAACAATTCGCATGGAACATTATAATGACAACACAACACAATCAATTCATATCACAAATTGCCTGATGGTGACAACAAATTCCAAAGATATAACAAATCAATAAATTTCACAACAAATAGCCCAAGGCTTCACACAACATATATAACACCTCAAAACAACAACAGAGATGGAAAAGTAACTCAACATAAGACAACGCCGTCTCAAATCCAAATTTTGATAAATATATTAACGCCTCAATTTAAACTTATTTAATAATTATTTGCAAATGAAAAATCTATAATGAAATTAATTCCAAGAAATATCAAATCAACAAACACACGGAATTCACATAAAAGTTCAAGTGGAAATCACCCCAAATTATCATATAAAATACAAACTCGACAAACAAGAAATGAGGCATGACAAATCAAGGATTTACTAAGTTTCAATAATTTTCCAATTTAATACATAAGGTCGTCTACGAATTTTAACCGATATAATTTGAACATATAAACCAAGTACGTACTCGTCATCTTGCCTACACGGCTTTCAATCCCACAATTTTCACATAAGACTCAATGCCTAAGGGGTAATTACCCCACTCAAGGTTAGGCAAGATTCTTACCTCGACGAAACTAAGTCAATGCTTTAAATGATCTTCGCAAGTGAATCCACCTCCGGACAGATCAAGTCTGAAATTCTCCCCTTAATAATACTACGATGGTCCACCACACGAAACAAATTTGAAACTACAACAATGCAACACAATTCCACCAATGCTAGTAAACAAATTTCCGGATTTTTGGTGATATAGGCATTTTATCAAACATTTAGAGTACATGACATTTTACTACCTCTAGTAATGGCATTTCTTTATCAAACAATCCCTCCTTCCCACCCATTAAAATCATCAATGAACTCACATCCACCCAGTTGTTGCTAATTAATTTATTATAAAATCTCTATAACACCCAATAATCTAGTTTAAGTATTTATGGAATCCAAGCATCATCCAATAAATGTTAATACTTATTTCTTGCTCACATACTCATAATAACTCCATACATGTAAGCCTAAGGGTAAAGGATTACCTTTTTGGAAGAAATCTTGCAAAACCCTGCTTTGAGTTCTTGAAAAGATTTCTTGAAGATCTAAGAATTCTATGTGTAGATTTCATCAATACTACTGTAGCAATGATGGAATTTCATATCAAGATAATAGGGATTACTTACCTTGAATAAGAGAGGAGTTGTTGGTCTTTAGAGAGTGGAGAAGAGCTCCAAAATACGTCCAAGTGAAATGGGGATACGAGCCCCGAATCGGCTTAAAAAGAGCTGGAGCTGGGGCGCGTCTACTCTAGCGAAGTGTGCCTCACTTTGCTGTCCACTGCAGGCAAGGGAAGACAAGATCCGCATCTGGTCTGGCAAAGCGAGCTTCGTTTCGCTGTCCGCCAAATTAACTGGGTGGTCTAATTGTAGTAATTTGATCATAACGTTTAGTAGAAAAGTCCAAATGATGAACAGTTAGATGTGTTGGAAACTAGACTCAAAGGGGTACACTTTTGGCGCAAAATATATGGAATGTTTCTTCACATTATGAGAGTTATACCCTTTCAAAGATTGGTATTGTGAAAATTAAGACACCTTTTGCACTTAATATTTCCAACGTTTGCCAATTAGTGTCGAAACCTTCTAGACCTATTCAAATGCTAATCCGGGCATACACCCTAGTTCAAAATCACCATCTGGTCCTAACGAAATCATCAAAATTCCGATCTGAGGTCGAATACCAAAAAGTAAAATTTGGTCAACTCTTTCAACTTAAGGCTTCCAACATATTCTTCCGAACTAATCCCGAAACACCTGAAAATCAATACCTACGATTCACACGTCATAATACATCATATGAAGCTATTCAAGACTTCAAATAGTTGGAAGGAGGTAAATGTTCAAAACGACAACTCGGGTCGTTTCATTTTCCCCTATTTAAACTTACGTTCATCCTCGAACGTGCCAAGAATCTTTCCGAGGACATTAAATTTCTGAGTGTATTATTACACACATGCACACGGGTGATTCTATGTCACTGCAAATTTAACATGGATCTGACAACGCCATCTCAGTTACATATATTATTTCTCTCATCTGTACTTATAAACTTTAAAACCAAATTTCTTTCAACTTAAGGTTTCCAACATGGAATTTATTATTCCGAACTAATCCCGAAACGCCTTAAAATCAAAACCGATGATTCACACACGTCACAATACATCATATGTAGCTATTCAACACTTTAATTAGCTAGAAGGAGTGTAAATGTTCAAAATAACAAGTCGGGTCGTTACACAGCTCATGTAGGTGCTCTGGCTGCACCACGTGGTCTTCCTCGACCTCTGGCTCAGCCTCTTCCCCGGCCTCTTGCGGATCCAACAGGGGGCGTGGATGTCTGATCATCGGATCCAGTTTTTTGTGTCCTCATCCTCTGTGAGATAATACAAATACAAAGGTTTAGAATTTAGAATTCAACAAATACGCACGATAAGGAATCAAAGAAGTGAACATTTTCCTAACAGTTTCATAGCCTCCCGAAGATAAGTACAACTATCTCCGTAGCGATCCGCG
Source organism: Nicotiana otophora (assembly GCA_000715115.1). Classification (NCBI taxonomy): domain Eukaryota; kingdom Viridiplantae; phylum Streptophyta; class Magnoliopsida; order Solanales; family Solanaceae; genus Nicotiana; species Nicotiana otophora. The sequence goes on from AWOL01S0149469.1 coordinate 45,617, forward strand.
AGACTCTACTAAACCTGCTTGTGACTCATAACACCTATGAACCTAGATCTCTGATACCAACTTGTCACGACCCCAAATTCACCCTACGTAGAATGTCGTGATGGCACTTAGTTTCTAAGACTAGGTAAGCCTAACAATATTTGTGGAATTGCATAAAATAAAATTCAAGCCAAATTCTCAACATATGAAATAAATATAAAACTGCAATTCAATAATTTCAACTCCCAAAACCCGGTAGAAATAAGTCACAAGCTTCTAAGAATTTAATTTGAGTGTCTCAATACACTAGAGTTTAAATAGAAATCATTAAGACAACATAATAAGAATAGAGGGGGACTCGGAGGTTTGCGGACACTAGCAGATGTAACTTGAAGTCTCTGTGTACAGCTAGTTCACCGATACTTGGTCTGATAGAAAGTACCTGGATTTGCACAAAAGGATGTGCAGAAGCATAGTATGAGTACACCATATCGGTACCTAGTAAGTGCCAAGCCTAACCTCGATAGAGTAATAACGAGGTCAAGTCAGACACTAATGAAAATAATAATAAATAAGGCAGAAATTTATAATAGGGTGATGAAGTGACTGAAAAATAAACAACATTTACAGAAAGATAACAACACAACAATTAGAGGTAAACAACAGGGGCGCTCCCGAGGTATCGCCTCGTAGTCCCAAAAGTAAATCTACAGTACAGGGGAAGATCCCGAGAAACTGCCTCGTAGTCCCAAAAGTAAATATGCAGTATAAGGGAATCTCCCGAGGAACTGCCTAGTAGTCCCAAAAGTAAATATGTAGTATAGGGGAATCTCTCAAGGAACCGCCTCATAGTCCCAAAAGTAAATATGCAGTACAGGGGAATCTCCCGAGAAATCGCCTCGTAGACCCAAAAGTAAATATGCAGTACAGAGGGATCTCCCGAGGAACCGCCTCGTAGTCCCAAAAGTAAATATGCAGCAGGTAGTCGGTGGAACAACAAATTTACAACAAGAAATCTTACCGTTAAAGATTTAAATCAAATCAAGGAAAGCAGGTAATTCGGGTAAGCATGTTGCACATATTACACGTAAGAGTTAAAGCACGTAGACATGTGATACTGGGCTAAACATGATCACTACAAATGCTAACGTAACTCAGTTAATGAATTTAAAAGAAGACTACTCAGCAAGAACCGATGTTTCCAAATTTAGCTCATGTAGGCACTCGTCACCTCGCGTACACGGTGATCACATATCATAAAATGTTACAACAGTATCAAATCCTAAGGGGATTTCCCCCACACAGGGTTAGACAAGTCACTTACCTCAAGCCAAGCTCAATTAGTCAATAAGAATACCTTTCCCTCGATTTTCTGACTCCGATCGGCTCGAATATAGTCACAATTAATTCAATTAAGTCAATACAAATTATAGGAATTAATTCCATAAGAAAATACATATTTATTTTCAACAAAAATCCAAAATTTAACTCAACAATCGCTCCTGGTCCCCACATCTTGGAACCCGACAAAAGTTACAAAATATGAACGCCCATTCCACCACGAGTCCAATCATTCAGATTTTACCAAATGCCGACATCAACTCGGCCCTCAAATCATCAAATTTTATTTTCAAATCCCTAGGCTCAAATCCTCTAATTTCACCTCAAAAACACATAATCTAGTTGAAACACTCAATGATACTTCAATATTATTGACTAACAATGATCACATGTGACTTACCTCAAGTTTCCTCGCGAATTCTCTCTGAATAATCGCCCAAAACCGTGTTGGAAATGTCCAAAAATGCCAAATCCCGAAACCTCTCCTATTTATTTTGTTCAGGGCATGCCGCACCTGCGATCAGCTTAGCCACATCTGCGGTCTCGCAGGTGTGACAATATGTCCACTTATGTGATCGTTCACAGTGCTACCTCCGCTTCTGCGCGTTTCTCTTCGCGCCTGTGAACTCGTAGGTGCGGTAAAATGCTCGCACTTGCGCACTCTGCCTCACTAGCCCCTGCTCGCTTTTGCGCTTGCCAAGCTCGTTTCTGCGGGCTTGCACCTGCGAGCCAAACTCCGCAAGTGCGATTGCATCAGTAGGCAGCAACTTCCATCTTTGTTCTAAGTTTAACTTAAAACCGTTTAGCTATCCAAAACTCACTCGAGGCCCCCAGGACCTCGACGAAATACTCCATCAAGTCCTAAAATATCATACGGACTTGGTCGAAACTTTAAATCACATCAAACAATACTAGAATTACGAATCATACCCCAATTCAAGCCTAATGAAACTAAGAATTTTCAACTTATGCATTCAATGCCGAAACCTATCAAATCAAGTCTGATTGAACTCAAATTTTGGACACAAGTCATAAATGACATAACAGACATATTCAAATTTCCAGAATCGAATTCTGACCCCGATATCAAAAAGTTTACTCCCCAATCAAACATTCAAACTTAAATTTTTATTTTAGCCATTTCAAGCCTAATTTAACTACGGACTTCCAATTAACAATCCTGACATAAGTCAACATCAGATCAACCTTTTCAACTTAAGTTTTCAACCTTGAGACTAAGTGTCTCAATTCATTTCAAAACCCACTGGACCCGAACTGACTACCCCGACAAGTCACATAACAGCTATAAAGTACACAATGAGTAGTAAATGGGAAAATGGGGCCACAACTCTCAAAACGACCAGCCGGGTCGTTACATTCTCCCTCTCGTAAACAGACGTTCATCCTTGAATGTGTTTAGAATTATACCTGGTCGCCTCCTTGACCGGATATCATGCTCGGTCTCCAAAGTCACCTCCTCGACCGGATGACCCTTCCACTGTACTTTTAATGAAGCAATACTCTTCGATCTCAACTTTCTAACCTGTCTATACAAAATAGCCATTGGTTCCTCAACATAAGATAGATCCTTGTCCAATTGGACTGAGCTGAAGTCTAATACATGAGATAGATCACCGTGATACTTCCGGGGCATGAAAACATGGAACACAAGATGAACTGCAGTGAGACTAGGTGGTAGTGCAAGTCTGGAAGCCACCTCTCCAATCCATTCAAGAATCTCAAAGGGCCCAATATACCTAGGGCTCAACTTACCGTTCTTCCCAAATCTCATAACACCCTTCATAGGAGAAACCTGAAGCAAGACCTGCTCACCAACCATGAATGCAATATCACGAACCTTCTGATCTGCATAACTCTGTTGTCTAGATTGGGCTGTACGAAGTCGATCCTGAATCAACTTAACCTTTTCCAAATCATCCTGAACCAGGTCTGTACCCAATAGCCTAGCCTCTCCCTGCTCGAACCAACCCACTGGACATCGGCACCGCCTTCAATATAAGGCCTCATATGGTTTCATCTGAATGCTCGAATGATAACTGTTATTGTAAGAAAACTCCGCAAGTGGAATGATGTCACGACCCAACTGGAGGGTCATGACTAGCACCCGGGCCATACTTGCCGAGCACCA
>AWOL01S0149479.1:0-13515 GCA_000715115.1 Nicotiana otophora
CCTCTTTGTTAGGAGGTTGTTCAACACTTTCATGGGTTTCAAAATCGAAGTGCATCCCAAAAGCATCCAAAACCATTTCATGGTATCTACGATGTTGAATGCTATTCTCCATCGACCTACTACTATAATGACCCGGTCAGTTGTTTTGAGAGTAATTTCCCCGATCACCTATTTTTTGCTTTCCCCGTATCTATTTCTACTTATGTGACTTGCCGGGAGGTCTTGTTTTTAGTTTCGAAATGTTTTGGGACACATAGTCCCTAAACGGAAGCTTAAGTCTTAGGATTTTGACCGTAGTCAGAACTGTGTGAAGATGACTCCTGAATGGAATTCTGTTAGCTCTGTTGGGTGATTTTGGACTTAGAAGCATGTCTGGGCTGTGAATTTAAGGTCTGTAGCTGATTTAGGCTTGAAATGGCGAAAGTCAAATTTTTGGAGATTTTGACCGGAAGTGGACTTTTTAATATTGAGGTAGGATTCCGATTCCGGAAGTTGGAGTAGGTCTGTAATGTTGAATATGACTTGTGTGAAACATTTGAGGTCAATCGGACGTGGTTTGGTATGTTTTCGCATCAGTTGTAGAAGTTTGAAGTTTCAAAGTTTATTAAGTTTGAATCGGAGGGTGATTTATGTTTTTAGCATTGTTAGATATATTTGAGGGCTCGACTACGTTCGTATGGTATTTTACGACTTGTTGGTCTGTTTGGTTGAGGTCCCGGGCGCCTCAGGTGAGCTTTTGATGCATAATGGATCAAAATTTGGACTTGTGTAAGTTGCTGAAGCTTTCAAGCTTCTGGTGTAATCGCACCTGCGGTGGGGTGTCCGCAGGTGCGGATCCACATGTGCGGAAGGAGGAGCGCAAGTGTGGAAGTGAGGAGGATCAGCAGAGTCTGCAGGTGCGATATTTTTCCTGCACCTACGATAGCGCAGATGCAGATCATAGGTCGCAAGTGCGGAGGCAAATGGGAGTAAGTGGTTTGCGCAGAAGCACTCATTTTTTCGCATAAGCAGACACGCAGGTGCGAGCTCAGGTTCCGCAGGTGTGGAAATGCCTGGGCAGAACCTACTTAAGCGAGACTTCAAGATTTTGGCCATTTTCATCATTTTGAGCTCGTACTTTGGAGGTTCTTGAGAGGGATTTTGAAGAGATTACGGAGGTAAGCTTCTTGTATTCATTTTTCTTCAATAATGATGTTTCCCCACTGATTTCCCACCTAGTTGGTATGTTTTTGAGATGACGTTTGGGGATTTGAGGCTAGCGATTTGGAGAGTGAATTTTGGGGATTTGAAGGGCCATTTGGTGTAGGATTTTAGTAAATTTGATATGATTAGACTCGTGAGTGAATGGGTGTTCATATTTTGTGACTTTTTCCCTATTCCGATGCGTGCGCCCGTATCGACTTTTTGGGGTAATGTTTTACATTCTTGCTTTATCTTTGATTTCATTAATTAGATTAATTTATTATAGTTTTATTTATGGTATGTAATTGATTTTGGCTAGATTTGGGCCATTCGGAGTCAGATATTCATGGAAAAGGCATTGTTACTGATTGATTGAGCTTGGTTTGAGGTAAGTGGCTTACCTATCCTTGTGTGGGAAACATTCCCTTAGGATTTGGTACTGTTGTGATATGTGAGCGCCGTGTATGTGAGGTGACGAGTACATACACGGGCTATTTGTTATAAAACCTAATTTATTTTACTGAGTAGTAATCTGTTTTTCCTTTAATTGGAGTTATACCATTTAAATGAGTATTAGTCTGTTTTTATTCTTAATTGAGCTATTCCAATATATGTAGTTATCCTGTTTAGTCTAATATCGCATGTCTACGCGCTTTAATTACTTATTTGAACTCCGTGAAGCATGCCTAGTTGATTTCCTATCTTCCTTGTTCTTTATCAGTATAACTGTAGAAATCTTATTGTTAACTATGGTATTTATCGGTTTGAGTTGTGTGTTTACTTTACGACTACGAGGCGGTTCCTCGGGTGTTCTCCCTGCATATTTACTTTAAGACTACGGGGCGGTTCCTCGGGAGTTCTCCCTGCACATTTACTTTTGAGACTACGAGGCGGTTCCTCGGGAGTTCTCCCTACACATTTACTTTTGAGACTACGAGGCGGTTCCTCGGGCGTTCTGCCATCACATTTACTTTTGAGACTACAAGGCGGTTCCTCGGGAGTTCTCCCTGCACATTTACTTTTGAGACTACAAGGCGGTTCCTCGGGAGTTCTCCCTGCACATTTACTTTTGAGACTATGACGCGGTTTCTCGGGAGTTCTCCCTACATATTTACTTTTGGGACAACGAGACAGTATCTCGGGAGATCCCCTATCGAGTATTTACTTTTGGGACTATGAGATGGTATCTCAGGAGTGCCCCTGTTGTTATCACATTATTTATATGTTGTTATTTCTCTGTGAATTCCTTCGGTTAAATTCTCTATTTTACTTTATTTTATTATATCATATGGCTTGTTATTATATCCCACTAGGTCCCGGACCTGACCTCGTCACTACTCTATCGTGGTTAGGCTTGGCACTTACTGGGTACCGTTGTGGTGTACTCATGCTACTTTTCTGCATATATTTTATGTGCAGATCCAGGTACTTCTTATTAGCCCCGCTATTAGCTGAGAGTGCTTGCTGCTGTATGGAGACTTCAAGGTACATATGCCGCGTCCGAAGACCTCAGAGTGCCCATCTATTCTCTCCTACATCATTTACTTTCCGTACTTCTTTTGTTAGACTCTAGTGTATAGAGATACTAGTTTTCTTCTGTAACCTGTGACTTACGATATTCCGGGTTTTGGGAAGACTATGTATTTATAGAGTATTGGTTATTGTACATGCTGAGTGGCATTGTTACTAGTTATTAAGTTATCCACTGCTGTTAGTTGCCAAGTTTTACTTTTGTTTTGTTATTTTCCGCAATTTGTTAGGCTTACCTAGTCGTAGAGACTAGGTGTCATCACGATGTTATACGGATGGAGTTTGGGTCGTGACAAGTTGATATCAGAGCTCTAGGTTCATAGGTGTCGTGAGTCACACGCAAGTTTAGTAGAGTCTCGCGGATCGGTACAGAGACGTCTGCATTTATCTTCGGGTAGCTATGGAACTATTTGGAAAAACATATTTCACTTCTTTGATTCCTTGTAATGCGAAATTGTTGACTTCGAAATTCTAATTTTTTATATTCTATTCTCTCATAGATGGTGAGGACACATACAGGTGGATCTGATGACCAGGAACTCGCGCCCCTTGCTAGAGCCGCGAGAGGCCGGGGTAGAGGCCGAGGATGTCCACGCTGTGCAACCAGAGCACCCGCACGAGCTGCTACAGAGGAGTCCCCAGTAGCTCCAACTGAAGGGCAGACACCTGAGACACTTGTTACTGCACCAGCTCTCCAGGAGGCCCTAGCCCAGTTTTTGAGAATGTTCAGCACCTTAGCTTAGGCTGAATTTTTTCCACTTGCTCCTTCCACATCTCAGGTCAAAGGAGGAACACAGACTCCCGTTGCCGATACTCCAGAGCAGCGGGTTCAGGCCGACCAGGTTCCAGAGATTATACCGATGGAGCCAGTAGCTCTAGTTTAACACGAGACTTGGACAACCGCTTCAGAGGCGGAGTAGCTCAAACTTGAGAAGTACAAGAAGTACCACCAACCTACCTTCGGTGGATTGGCTACGGATGATACTCAGGGTTTTCTGGAGGAATGTCATCGTATTCTTCGTACTATTAGCATAGCGGAGATGAGTGGAGTTTCTTTTACCACCTTTCAACTTAGAGGAGCAACCTATCAGTGGTGGCGTGCATATGAGTTGAGTAGTCCAGATGAGGCAGCTTCACTTACATGGAATCAGTTCTCGGACATGTTTTTGAGAGAGTATGTCCCTCAGAGCCTCAAGGACTCATGGCACACGGAGTTTGAGCAGCTGCACCAGGGTGCTATGACTGTGTCAGAGTATGCAATCTGCTTCAGTGATTTGGCCTGACATGCACCAACCTTGGTTGCCATAGTTCGAGAGAGGGTTCGACAGTTTGTTGAAGGACTCCACCCCAGTATCTAGATTAATATGGCCAGGGAGTTAGAGATGGATATTTCTTATCAGCAGGTTATGAGCATTGCCTGGAGATTGGAGGGCACACTTTCCCGGGATAGATAGGAGAGGAAGGCCAATAGGTCTCGAGAGTCTGGCACTTACAGATGTACTCGTGCCCCAGTTACAGTTCGACATGGTAGGGCTGTGGGAGTCGCCCCATTTATTCAGCTCTTGTAGCCGCCAGTGGTATTTCGATCCTTTCTAGGCCCCAGGAGCCTTATTAAGAACCGCCAGGCGACACTCACCATATGGTGAGGGATTTCCCCATACTTAGGAGAGGTGCACCTCCGCAGAATCCTCAGTCACCACGTGTTCCACCGGGTCCTCAGGCTACGATTCTAGCACCAGCTACCACCCACCTACTCAGCCAGCTCGAGGTAGAGGTCGGGGAGGTCGAGGTTGCCCTAGAGGGGGAGGCCAGGCAAGATATTATACTTTTCCGGCTCGTACAGAGGTAGTTGCTTGTGACTCTATCATTACAAGTATTATTCCGGTCTGTCATAGAGATACGTCGGTATTATTTGACCAGGCTCTACATATTCCTATATGTCCTCTTATTTTGCCCCGTATTTGGGTGTATCTCGGGATTCTTTGAGTTTCACTGTTTATGTGTCTACTCCTGTGGTATTTTCTCTTATTGGGGACCGCGTGTACCAGTCGTGTTTGATTGCTCTTAGTGGTTTTGCGACCAGAGCCGATTTATTATTGCTCAGTATGGTAGACTTTGATGTATCTTGGGCATGGACTGGTTGTCGCCCCATTATGCTATTCTTGATTGTCACGCTAAGACCATGACGCTGGCTATGCCAGGATTACCATGATTAGAGTAGAGAGGTACCTTAGAGTATACTCCCAACAGAGTTATTTCATTTCTTAAAGCTCAACGAATGGTTGATAAGGGGTGTGGCGCGTATCTAGCTTATGTGAGATATGTCAGTATTGATGCCCATACAGTTGAGTCAGCCCCAGTAGTAAGGGACTTTCCTGATATGTTTCCAACTGATATTCCGGGCATGCCGCCCGATAGAGATATTAATTTCGACATTGATTTGTTGCCAGGCACTCAGCCCATCTCTATTCCTCCATATCGTATGGCTCCTCCTGCGTTGAAGGAGCAGTTACATGAGTTGCTTGATAAGGGCTTCATTCGGCCCAATGTGTCACCTTGAGGTGCTCTTGTCTTATTTGTGAAGAAGAAGGATGGTTCTATGAGGATGTGTATTGATTATCGCCATTTGAACAAAGTCATAATGAAGAACATGTATCCATTACCTTGTATTGATGACCTAATTGATCAGTTACAGGGTGCTAGAGTGTTCTCCAAGATTGAATTACGTTTTGGCTATCATCAGTTGAAGATTCGGGAGCCAGATATCCCGAAAACTGCTTTCAGGACTCGGTATGATCACTACGAGTTCCTTGTGATGTCTTTTAGGCTGACCAATGACCCAGCAACATTTATGCACTTGATGCACAGTGTGTTCTGACCCTATCTTGACTCATTCGTCATTGTGTTTATTGACGACATTCTGGTGTACTCCCGAACTCGGGAGGATCATGAGTAGCACCTGAGGACTGTGCTTCAGACATTGACAGAAAAGAAGTTATATGCAAAATTTTCAAAGTGTGAGTTGTGTCTATACTCAATGGCATTCTTCGGCTATATAGTATCGGGTGATGGGATCCGGGTGGATCCGAAAAAGATTAAAGCAGTGCAGAGTTGGCCCAAACTGTCCTCACCTATGGAGATCCGAAGTTTTCTTGGTTTGGCGGGGTATTACCATCGTTCTGTAGAGGGATTCTCATCCATTGCAGTACCTATGACCAGGCTGACCCAGAAGGGTGCTCTGTTCAGGTGGACAGAGGAATGTGAGGAGAGCTTTCAGAAGCTCAAGACAGTTTTGACTACAACCCCAGTATTGGTATTGCCTATAGGTTCGGGGTCTTATACTGTATATTGTGATGCATCGTGGATTAGTCTCGGCGCGGTGTTGATACAGGATGGTAGGGTGATTGCCTACGCATCCAGATAGCTGAAGGTGCATGAAAAGAACTATCATGTCCATGACCTTGAGTTAGCAGCTATTGTTCATGCCTTGAAGATTTGGTGGCACTATTTGTATGGTGTTCCTTGTGAGATTTACACCGATCATTGGAGTTTGCAGCATATATTCAAGCAAAAAGATCTTAACTTGCGTCAGCGGAGGTGGTTAGAGATACTTAAGGACTATGATATCACTATTTGTCCCATCCGGGGAAGGCCAATGTGGTGGCCGATGCTTTGAGTCACCGGGCGGGAGTTTAGAATATCTACCAATATTAGAGAGGCCATTGGCGTTGGATGTTCAGGCCTTTGCCAGCCATTTTGTATGATTGGATATTTCCGAGCCGAGTCGAGTATTGGCTTGTGTGGTCATATCGGTCTTCTCTTTATGATCGTATCAGGGAGCGTCAGTATGATGACCCCCATCTGCTTGTCCTTAAGGACACGGTCCGGCAGAGTGATGCTAAGGAGGTCACTATTGGGGATGATGGTGCATTGAGGATGCATGGCAGGTTATGTGTATCCAATGTAGATAGTTTGCGAGAGTTGATTCTTCAGGAGGCTCAAAGTTCCCAGTACTCCATTCATCCGGGTGCCGCGAAGATGTATCAGGACTTGAGGCAGCATTACTGGTGGAGGAGAAGGAAGAAGGACATAGTGGAATATGTAGCTCGGTGTCAGAATTGCCAGCAGGTAAAGTATGAGCATCAGCGGCCAGCAGATTGCTTCAGAACATAGAGATTCCAGAGTGGAAATAGGAGCGGATCACTATGGATTTCATTGTTGGGCTTCCACGAACTCAGCGGAAGTTTGATGTAGTCTGGGTGACTATGGATAGGCTGACCAAGTCAGCGCATTTCATTTCTGTGATGACTACCTATTCTTCTGAGCAGTTGGCTCGAATTTATATCTGCAAGATTGTCAGGATTCATGGCATACCGGTATCTATCATTTGTGACAGGGGTACGCAGTTTACATCACGGCTCTAGAGGGTTGTGCAACAGGAGTTGGGTATTCGGGTTGAGTTGAGCACATCATTTCACCCTCAGAAGGACGGACAGTCTGAGTGTACTATTCAGAAACTGGAGGATATGCTCCATGCTTGTGTGATAGATTTTGGGAGTGCTTGGAATCAATTTTTGCCACTTGCGCAGTTTGACTACAACAACAATTATGAGTCGAGCATTCAGATGGCACCGTATAAGGCTCTGTATGGTAGGCGGTGTCGGTCTCCAATGGGTTGGTTCAAGCCAGGCGAGGCTAGATTATTGGGTACATACTTGGTTCAGGATTCCCTGGATAAGGTGAAGGTGATTCGGGATCGACTTCGCACACCCCATCCAGACAGAAGAGTTATGTGGATCGGAAGGTTCATGATATTGCATTCATGGTTAGAGAGTGGGTCCTGCTCCATATTTCACCTATGAAGGGTGTTATGAGGATCAGAGAGAAGGGAAAGCTGAGCACAAGGTTCATTGGTCCTTTTGAGGTGTTGTGGCAAGTCTTAAGATTTTGACTATAGTCAAAACTGTGCGAAGACGACTCTAGAATGGCGTTTCGTTGGTTCTGTTAGCTCCGTTGGGTGATTTGGACTTAGGAACGTGTCCAGACAGTGAATTTTAGGTATGTAGCAGATTTAGGCTTGAAATGGCAAAAGTCGAATTTTTGAAGATTTAGACCGGAAGTGGACTTTTTGATATTGGGATCGAATTCAGATTCCGGAAGTTGGAGTAGGTCCGTAATGTTAAATATGACATGTGTGCAAAATTTTAGGTCAATTGGACGTGGTTTGGTATGATTCAGCATCGATTGTAGAAGTCTGATGTTTCAAAGTTCATTAAGTTTGAATCAAAGTGATTCGTGTTTTTAGCGTTGTTTGATATGATTTGAGGGATCGACTAAGTTCATATGGTACTTTAGGACTTATTGGTATGTTTGGTTGAGGTCCCGGGGGCCTCAGGTGAGTTTCAGATGCTTAACGGATCAAAATTTTGACTTATGTAAGTTGCTGAAGCTTTCAAGTTTCTGGTGTAATCACACATGCGGTGGGGTGTCCGCAGGTGCGGATCTACATGTGCGGAAGGAGGAGCGCAGGTGCGATATTTTTCCTGCACCTGCGTTAGCGCAGATGCGGATCATAGGTCGTAGGTGCGGAGGCAGATGGGAGTAAGTGGTTTGCGCAGAAGCGCTTATCTTTCCACATAAGCGGACGCGCAGGTGCAAACCCAGGCTCCGCAGGTGCGGAAATGCCTGGGCAGAACCTACTTAAGCGAGACTTCGAGATTTTGGCCATTTTCATCATTTTGAGCTCGGACTTCGGAGCTTCTTGAGAGGGTTTTTGAAGAGATTACGGAGATAAGCTTCTTGTATTCATTTTTCTTCAATAATGATGTTTCCCCACTGATTTCCCACCTAGTTGGTGTGTTTTTTGAGGTGCCATTTGGGAGTTTGAGGCTAGGGAATTGGAGAGTGAATTTTGGGTATTTGAAGGGCCATTTGATGTCGGATTTTAGTAAATTTGATATGGTTAGACTCGTGAGCGAATGGGTGTTCATATTTTGTGACTTTTATCGGATTCCGAGATGTGCGCCCGGGTCGACTTTTTGGGACGATTCTAAATTCTTGCTTTAGCTTTGATTTCATTAATTAGATTAATTACTTATAGTTGTATTTATGGTATGTAATTAATTTCTTATAGATAAATTTCTCAATTTCTGATTGATTGAGCTTGGTTCGAGGTACGTGGCTTGTCTAATCTTGTGAGGGGGAGGGGGGGAATCCCCTTAGGATATGGTATTGTTGTGATATGTGAGCACCGTGTACGTGAGGTGACGAGTACGTACACGAGCTATTTGTAGTAAAACCCGATTTATTTTACTGAGTAGTAATCTGTTTTTCCTTTAATTTGGGTTATACCGTTTAAAAGAGTATTAGTCTATTTTCATTCTTAATTGAGCTATTCCAACATGTATAGCTATCACGTTTAGTCTAATATCGCATGTCTACGTGCTTTAATTGCTTATTTGAACTCCGTGAAGCATGCCTGGTTGATTTCCTATTTTTCCGTGTTCTTTATCAGTATAATTGTAGAAATCTTGTTGTTAACTACGGTATTTATCGGTTTGAGATATGTGTTTACTTTTAGACTACGAGGCGGTTCTTTGGGAGTTCTCCCTGCACATTTACTTTTGAGACTACGAGGTGGTTCCTTGGGAGTTCTCCCGACATATTTACTTTGAGACTATGAGGCGGTTCCTCGAGAGTTCTCCCTGCACATTTAATTTTGAGACTACGAGTCTTTTCCTCGGGAGTTCTCCTTGCACATTTACTTTTGAGACAACGAGGCAGTTCCTCGGGAGTTCTCCCTGCATATTTACTTTTGGGACTACGAGACTGTATCTCTGGAGATCCCCTGTTGAGTATGTACTTTTGGGATTACGGGACGGTGTCTCGGGAGCGCCCCTATTGTTATCACATTGCTTGTGTGTTGTTATTTCTCTGTGAATTTCTTCTGTTAAATTCTCCATTTTACTTTATTTTATTATATCATCTGTCTTGTTATTATATCCAGTAAGGCCCGGACCTGACCTCTTCACTACTCTACCGAGGTTAGGCTTGACACTTACTGGGTACCGTTATAGTGTACTCATGCTACTCTTCTGCACATGTTTTGTGTGCAGATCCAGGTACTTCTTATCAGCCCCGCTATTAGCTGAAAGTGCTTAATGCTGTACGGAGACTTTAAGGTGCATCTGCCGCGTCCGCAGACCTCGGAGTCCCCCTCTATTCTCTCCTACATCATTTACCTTTCGTACTTTATTTGTTAGACTCCAGTGTATAGAGATACTAGTTTCCTTCTGTAGCTTATGCGTTATGATGTTCCGGGTTTTGGGAAGAGTGTGTATTTATAGGGTATTGGTTATTGTACATGCCGAGTGGCATTGTTACTAGTTATTTAGTTATCTACTGCTGTTAGTTGCCAAGATTTACTTTCGTTTTGGTATTTTCCGCAATTTCTTAGGCTTACCTAGTCATAGAGACTAGGTGCCATCACGACGTTATACGGATGGAGTTTGAGTCGTGACAACTACTTTCACCAATAACTACGTTACGAAATACACCATCAGTACCATCAACCTCTCCATGACTTGTAACGACCTGACTTGTCGTTTTAAGAATTAATGCCCCATTCAGTGACTTAAGGTCTCGAGCAGCTTTGCAATATGTATATTGACCTGCGGGTGTGATCGAGTTTGATTTACTGAAGATTCAGAATTTAATTAAAAGAACAATCCTTATTTAGAAGCTTAAATGGAAAGAGCTAACCGGAGAGTTGACTTTTGAGAAAACAATTCCGGAATGGAATTTTGATGATGTCAATAGCTCCGTATGGTGATTATGAACTTAGGAGCATGTCTGGAAAACTATTTGGAGGTATGTATAGGAATTTGGCTTGAAATGGCAAAAGATGAATTTTTGGGAAGTTTGATCGGGGGGTTGATTTTTTGATATCGGGGTCGAAATCCGATCCTGGAAATTGACCGAAACCTACCAAACCATGTTCGAATAACCTCATATTTTGCACACAAGTCAGAAATGACACAACAAAGCTATTCAAATAAGTTGTTTTAGGTGATTTGAAGGTTCAACTAAGTTCGTATGATATTTTGGGACTCGATGGTATGTTTGGTTGAGGTCCCGGGGGGCTCGGGTGAGTTCTGGGATGGTTTCGGATCATATTTCCTTATTTTCCAACTACTGGAACTGATATCTGGTGGTTCTTCATGAACGCGAAGGGCCTCACGCGTTCGTGAAAAAGGATTTTGGACGGCTGGGATTTTTCCATCGTGAACGCGATGAAGAAGACGCGAACACGATGAAGGGAGCTGAGGAAAGCCTATGTAAACTCTAGTGGGCAGACACGAACGCGAAGAGGAAGGGGAGTTGGGGCCTGCCTGGCGTTAAGCATTCGCGAACATGAAGGGCAGAGGTCGGAAGGCATCGCGAACGCGATGAGAATATCGCGAACGCGAAGAAGGAATCTTGGCAGCACATTTTTGTGCTTCGCGAACGCAAAGTTATGGTCGCGAACGCGATGAAGGCACTTCTGGGTAGAATTAAAAGTTCCAAAACGGGGGTTTTGAGTTCATAACACAAAATCAAATTGGGAGCTCGGTAGAAGGCGATATTTGGAGAGATTCTTGCGTGAGTGTTTGGGGTAAGTGATTCTTATTCAGTTTTGATTAATTTCCATGATTATGTCTTTGAATCCATCATTTAATGGGTGAATTAAGTTGAAAAATTTAGAAAACCCTCTTGGTTTAAATTTAAGATTTGGAGGTAGATTTGTTATTAGAATTCGATAAAATTGGTATGGTTGAATTCGTATCGGAATGGGTATTCGGATTTCGTAAAAGTTATGTCGTGTTCCGAGAGGCAAGTCCCGTGTTGACTTTTGTTGACTTTTTGGAATAAAATTTTAAGTCGATAAATTATTATCCGGAATTATTTTTGATGAATTTTAATAAAGTTGTACAATTAATCTGGATAGATTTGAGCTATCCGGAGGTCAATTTAAGCAAGAAGGCGATTTTGGAAAAATCTGTATAACTTCAAAAAGGTAAGTGTCTTGCCTAACCTCGAGTGGGGGAATTACTCATTAGGCATCAAGTCTTATATGCCATTTATGAAATGTGAAAAGCCGTGTATGCGAGGTGACGAGTACGTACTTGGACTTATATGTGAAAAATTTATTGGGTTAAAGTCTTAAAGCATTATTGTGTAGTAAATTGGATAATTGTTGGTATGTATTTAATCATCTAATTTCCATGCCTCGAATCACATTTATTGCATTTGTTTTTATACGACAATTTGATATAATTATTATTTGTATATTTATGTGAATTCTGTGAGTTCGATGGTTTAATATTTCTTGGAATTTAATTTCATATTTTTCCTATGCAAATAATTAATTAAGCAAGCTTAAGAAGATGGGTTAATATAATTATCTAAATATAGATTAATGAAGGCTTGGCTTTAGGCTGAATAATTTCTATCTCTGTTGATTATTTTTATGGTATTATACACATTGTGTGGAGCCTTCGGCTATTTGTTGTGAAATTAATTAGTTTGGTTGTTTCTTTGTAATTTGGTTGTGGCCATTGAGCAAATTGTGATATGAAATGATTTTGTTATATTGACATGATAATTTCCCGTGTAAATTGTTGTGTTGTGTGAGTTGTTATTTGAGGATATAAGGGTGGGATTCCACTGTTGATATTATGTGGGTATAAGGGTGGCATTTTACTGTTGTTGTGTTTGTTGAAATATTATCTGGGCAGAGAGATAAGGGTGGCTATAGGAGAGATAAGAGTGTCAATAGGAGATATAAGGGTGGCTATTGATATTGTTAGGACGAAGGGATAAGGGAGGCTATTATAGGAGTGATAAGGGTGGCTATAGGAGAGATAAGGGTGGCTATTGTCAGGGATGATATGTGATGATGTGGAGTAGTTGCATTGGTTATTTTATGTGATGTTGTGATATTCCTTGTGTTTATTTTTATACCTTGTGCAATTTGTCTTGTTGTTGGTAAATTGATAACAATCTGATTTATGTTGAAATTGGGAGCTTGTGGCTATTGCCAGGCGGATTATGAAATGAAATGTGGATATGAAGTACCGGGAATAAAATAAAATGATGATATTGGCACATGAATTGTCCGTGCAGTTTGTGATATGAAATGTGGGCACGAGGTGCCATGGTTAAATGATGATGATATTGGCACGTGAGTTGTCCGTGCGGTTGTGATAAAGAAATTGGCACGAGCTGCCGTGGACATATGAAATTGGGCTGAGAACCGTACTTTATGATTTTGAAATGAGGAGTCACATGGTGACTTTTTTTCGATATATACTTATTTGAAGGAATTATATTTGAAAAAGATTTATTTGAAAGAATTATAATTGAAAGATATTTAATAAAGGAATTATATTTGAAAAAGATTTATTTGAAAGAACTATATTTGAAAGATATTTATTTGAAAGAGTATATTAAAAATATATTTATTGAAAAGTATTATATCCTGAAGAGTATTAATTGAGATGCATATAGGCGAAAGATTTATATTTGAAGGACTTGATTTAATTGGGTGTACTTGTATTTTTCATTTGTTGAGCAATATTAATGGTTGATTTGTGTTGCCCTTATTGTTATTTTTTTCCTATTATTTTTATATACCTTATTGAACAGGTTATTAGACTAGTGAGTGTCTTGACTATACCTCGTCTCTACCATCTTGGCGTGACAATCCAATATAGCGTGATAACGTGACAGCCAATCTATACCCAAGATAACATCAAAAATCGA
>AWOL01S0149483.1:0-10135 GCA_000715115.1 Nicotiana otophora
GAACTTCCCTTTGGTTCTCCCCGAAAACGCCCTTCCTTTTTTTAGCCCATTTTTAAGGAACTCGAAAAACAAATTGGGAAATTCAAAAAGAAATATTTTATAACTCTAAAATTTTTAAAATGAAAAATAAAATTATTTCGAAGAGTTTCAAAAGAAACCAAAAAATAGCTTAGCAAAAGTAGTCTATTTATAAAAACATGAAAAAAGAACTTTCAAAAGTAAATCCAATTGTATTATTTAGATTCAAAGAAATAGATGAATCGAATGAAACGAAAAAAGAAAAAGATTCTCTAATTAGTACTCAGATAATTAACGAATTATTTAGTCAAATTGAATCTGAAAATTGGCCAAATTCTTCACTGATAGAAAGCAAAATGAAGGATTTGACTGATAGAACAAGTATAATCAAAAATCAAATAGAAAGAATTACAAAAGAGAAAAAGAAAGTAACTCCAGAAATAGACATTAGTCCTAATGAAANCAAAAGTAGTCTATGTATAAAAAAAATAAAAAAAGAACTTTCAAAAGTAAATCCAATTGTATTATTTAGATTCAAAGAAATAGATGAATCGAATGAAACGAAAAAAGAAAAAGATTCTCTAATTAGTAATCAGATAATTAACGAATCATTTAGTCAAATTGAATCTGGAAATTGGCTAAATTCTTCACTGATAGAAAGCAAAATGAAGGATTTGACTGATAGAACAAGTACAATCAAAAATAAAATAGAAAGAATTACAAAAGAGAAAAAGAAAGTAACTCCAGAAATAGACATTAGTCCTAATTAAACAAATAATATTAAAAAATTAGAATCGCCAAAAAATATTTTCCAAATATTAAAAAGAAGAAATACTCCATTAATATGGAAATTTCACTATTTTCTAAAATTTTTCATTCAAAGATTATACATCGATCTATTTTTGTCTATCATTAATATTCCCAGAATTAATATACAACTCTTTCTTGAATCAACAAATTAATTGATTGATAAATACATTTCCAATAAGATTATTAAGAAAAATTCACATATTTCTTTTGATTTATCCTACTTGTCACAAGCATATGTATTTTACAAATTATCACAAACCCAAGTTATTAATTTGTCTAAATTAAGATTTGTTCTTTAATATAACAGAATATTTTTTTTCCTTAAAACTAAACTAAAGGACTATTTTAGAACACTAGGAATATTTCATTCTGAATTAAAACATAAGAAACTTCAGAGTTATAGAATCAATCAATCGAAAAACTGGTAAAGACGACATTATCAGTACGATTTATCTCAAATTAGATGGTCTAGATTAATGCCACAAAAATGGCGAAATAGGGTTAATCAAAGTTGTATGGCTCAAAATCGAAATTTAAACAAATGGACTTCATATGAAAAAGATCAATTAATTCATTACAAAAAAAAAATGATTATGAACTCTATTCATTATCAAACCAAAAAGATAATTTTTAAAAATGTTATAGATATGATCTTTTAGCATATAAATCGATTAATTATGAAAATAAAAATGACTCTTTCATTTCTAGATTACCCTTTCAAGTAAATAAGAACCTCGAAATTTCTTCTAATTCCAACACGTCCAAACACAACCTTTTTGATATGCTCGGCAATCTTCATATCAATAATTATCTAAGAAAANNCTTTTTATCTTACGATTCATCAAAATCCAGAAAACAATCAGAATAATTTGAAAAAAGACTTTTTTGATTGGATGGGAATGAATGAAAAAATATTTAATCGTCCCATATTGAATCTGGAATTTTGGCTCTTCCCCGAATTTGTATCGCTTTATAATGTAATATAAAATAAAACCATGGATTATACCAAGCAAATTACTTCTTTTAAATTTGAATACAAATGAAAACATAAAAAAAAACCAAAAACAAAACTTTTTTCTACGATCAAATAAAACAATAAAGAATCGAATTCAAGAAGCAAAAGAACCCACAAGTGGAGGAGAAAAAGAGTGTGGATTAGATATAGAAAACAAAGGATATCTGGGCCCTATCCATGTCACGGCCCAAAATCCGTTAAAGATCGTGATGGCACCGAACACCACTGTCAGGCAAGCCAACACTAAATAGTTAATTAAATTCTCATTTTAATATTTTTGAAATCGTGAATTTACTTCAATTCTTCTAGTAAAAGATGAATTTACAGAATAAATAATAATATTTTCCAATTTCAATATTGAACATCCCATAATCATCCCAGAACCCGGTGTCACAAGTGTATGAGCATTTTCTAGGAATTTAAAATAAAATACAATAGCTGTCCGGAATACAAATTTGAATAGGAAAGAAAATACAATACTCTGAAGGAGACTCTGCTGGTTGAGGGTCGTACATAAGATGCAGCTTACCTAAGTCCCCGTAATAACCGCACCTCTACTCCCATAAGACCATTAGTCATATATGTACCTGCACAAAATGTGAATCAAGTAGTATGAGTATGGAAATTAACACGTATCCAGTAAGTGTCCCGCTTAACCTCGAAGAAGTAGTGACGAGGGGTCGACTCGGACACTTACTATGGGCTATAATCAATATACCAATGATACGATAAATTATGGATTTTTATGAGGCAACGGTAAACACAATAACACGAGACAGGTAAATAATTCTCTTGTTAATAGGGATTTCCAAATTTATCTTCATCTTTTAACAATTTAAATCTCCGGCCAATGAGGCCATATCAATTATTAATAAATCCCAAAACAATCAATTAAGTCATGCGCAAATCATGTCGAGGTCGTACGACCCGATCCAATAAATATTTAAATTGTGCACTGCCAGATGGTCGAATGACGCAAACCATAGATGCATCTATTTACTACCGAGGTGCTCTGACCGATCTACAAATAACAATTTGTTTTCAAGAAAATACAAGTTTCTCATTTACAGTCAAGTATCTCATACAAACCTTTGAGTAAGTGAATTTAACCTTATACAATTCTTGTATCAATTTCTATTATGACTAAGTGATTATATTATCAAGTAATGACACAAACATTCCAAGTATAGCATGATACAGGTCCTAAGCTACCCGGACAATAGCATAATAGTAGCTACGTACAGACTCTCGTCACCTCGTACGTACGTAGCCTCCACAATTAGGTACAAACATTTATTTAATTTGCCTATGGGGTTAATTTCCTCTTACAAGGTTAGAAAGGAGACTTAACTCGCTCTGAAGTTTCATAACCGGCTCCCAAGCTATTCAATCAACTCAAATCGATGCTCAACGCTCTAAAACTAGTCAATAAATGATCAAATCCATAAATATATACTCTAATACTCATTATAATCCTATTTACAACAATTCCCAACTCCGTTTGAAAAGTCGATAAAATCATCCTCAGGCCCACGTGCCCGGATTCCAAAATTTTCGAAGTTAATCATTACCCATAATCTTATGAACTCGAATATATGATTTATTCCCAATTCCCTACCCAAATTCGTGGTCAAAATTCAAAATACCAAATTCTAGGTTTTCTACCAAAACTCCCACAATGTTTACTAATTTCCATGTTTAAATTCTTATACAAACCATGTATTTAACTTATAATAAGTGGGAATCACTTACCTTGGCATTGATGATGAAGAATGAGCTCCAAACTCACTCCAAGACTGGCTCTCATGGAGAAAATGAGGTGAAAATGAGCCAAGCCCTCGTTTTTAAAGAACACACTACCCAGCCCCGACGTTCGCACCTGCGGTCAAGTAGCCGCACCTGCGGCTTCGCAGGTTTGAGACACCTTCCGCTTCTACGCATTCTTCCGCTCCTGCGAGGCATTTTTTGCTTCTGCTCTTGCATAGATGCAGTTAAAAGCTCCGCACCTGCGGTCCTTCATGTGGCCGGCTTGCTCCGCATCTGCGACTCCAAATGTCGCTTCTGCGCCCTCTGCACCTGTGGGTAAAACCCCGCAGGTGCGAGTACACCAGATATCAGCTGCCTCAACTCTTCTTCAAATTCCAAATTCGATCCGTTAACCACCCAGAAATTTAGTTGAGCCTTCGAATCACGCCATCCAATTCTAAAACACATTACAAACTTAGTCGAGCCTTCAAATCAAATCAAACAATGTCGAAATCATGAATCGCAACTCAGTTCAAGCTTTATGAACTCTAGAACTTCAAACTCCTACATTCGATGCCGAAACCTATCAAATCACGTCCGATTGACTTCAAATTCTGCACACAAGTCATATTTGACATTACGGACCTACTCAAACTTTCGGAATCGGAATCTGACCTCGATATCAAAAGGTCCACTCCCGGTCAAACTTCTCAAAAACCTTCAAATTTCTAACTTTAGCCAAATGACTCCAAAATGACCTACGTACCTCCGAATCCCGTTCCGGACACGCTCCTAACACCAAAATTACCATACGTAGCTATTCCCAGACCCAGAATCCCAAATGAACATCGAGAAGATAAAATTCACCTCCACCCCAAATTCATGAAATTCTTCCAAAGTTCTAACTTCCACAATAGATGCCGAAAAGCTCCCAGGGCATCCAAAACCCGATCCGAACATACGCCCAAGTCCAACATTATCAAACGAACCTGCTGGAACTTTCAAATCTCGATTCCGAGGCCGTTTACTCTAAACTCCAATCTTAGTCAACTCTTCCAACTTAAAGTTTTCGAAATGAGAATTATTTTTCTAATTCAACTCCGAACTTCCCAAAATTCAATACCGACCACGCGTACAAGTCATAATACCTGAAGTGAAGCTGCTCATGGCCTCAAACCGCCGAACGACACGCTAGAGCTCAAAACGACCGTTCAGGTCGTTACATTCTCTCCCACTTAAACATATGTTTGTCCTCGAACGTGCAAAGATCTGCTCTGGAATTATCTGAAATCACTGCTTAACACCTCGTGCACCTACCCGTGCTACCACAGCTCAGTTGAGCATACTGGCTCGAGTAAATCCGAAGATTCCCCTTTTTGCTTAGTCAAATTAGCCTTAGAGACAAATTCCAACATCCAGAATCTTCTGCCAGGCCTGTTCCAACGTACGATCACCGTATCAATCACCACATGATGTACCAAAACATGACTGCATACCTTTGCTTAATTCACACCATGCACCGCATAATTCACATGACCATAATAATATCCTTTGATAACAATAGCCGAAATTCCACGAACCTGATGTCCACAACACACCTCATGACACATACATGTCCTGCTATAACTCTTGTAATGCTACCGTAGTGGAAAAGATGCATAGAAATTTACAACCGACTGCCGAGTCAAGCATTCATTGAGTTTCTCCCCTTGACAAGAACCATTACCTCATTCTGGACTGAATACCGATATTTGCTCTTTAACTACGCCTCATACCGATCTGATCACACTGACCCCAGGTCCAACTAACTAGACAACCGAAAAGAACGAACTCTAGAAAGAACTACTCAACCCACGTAACTAACTAGACAATCGAAAAGGTGTTATGAACCTTCCTTTGAAAGTAGAAAACAAAACACACAAAAATAGACATAGGGGATTGCACTCAACATCACACTGTTGTGGCGCGCAACCTGATCCAAACATAAAATCTATATAAAGAGATACTTACCGAGCTATAATGCTCATTATTACAAAATACCCGAATATCGGCCACAAGCACGCTAAGTGCATAATACCATCTCTGGGGAGACAGATAGCGCCATACGCTACAAAATTCGAGCATAACTAAGGTGCGATATATGATCTGAATCTCGAGAGCCATCCCGCTTAAACAAAACCATCGCTATGCGGAACCTCAGCACATAGGAAATTTATCAAGCCGTTTGTCACGACCCAAAATTCCCACCTTCGGGACCGTGATGGCGCCTAACATTTCACTTGCTAGGCAAGCCAATGTTAGAATAATATTAGCCATTTTTAAACAACTTTAAATTAATTAATAACAAAGAAGTCAATGCGGAAGTAAAGTCTAAAACGTAGTGATTAATCCATAAAACTAGCGCTGTCTAAATACCATCCCAGAATTGGCGTCACAAGTGCACGAGCTTCTAGAATAATATAAATAGAGGTCTAAATAAAATAAACCTGTCTGAAAATAAATACACAGCTAAAATAAGATAGATGGGGACTTCAGAACTGCGGACGTTGTGCAGTTATACCTCAAGTCTCCTCTGAGTAGCTGAAATCCGAGCAAGTCTATGGTACGCCGCGAGGACTAACTTCGAAATCTGCACAAGAAGTGCAGAGTGTAGTATCAGTACAATCGACCCCATGTACTTGTAAGTGCCGAGCCTAACCTCAACAAAGTAGTGATGAGGCTAAGGCAGTTCACTTACATTATCCTGTACGCAATAATAGTAATAACAAAAATAATAATAACGGGAATATTAGTAGGACCAGTAAACAATATTAATAATTGAAATCAACTCAGCAATCACAATTCGTCATCTTATTTCCATTGCGGCGTGCAACCCGTTTCCCCAATATAACTTTAAACAAGTCTGTTTCGGCGTGCAATCTGATCCCCCAATATAGACTTTTAAATAAGTCTGTTGCGGCGTGCAATCGGATCCTCCAATATAGACTTTTAAATAAGTATGTTGTGGCGTGCAATCCGATCCCCCAATATATACATATTTACTTTCATTTCTGTTGCGGCGGGCAACCCGTTCCTCCAATATATTTTAACAACTCATAAATGTAATAAACATTACTCCAATAAATACCATGTCCAATGAGAAACTATTAAGCATCAAGGCACACAAAAAAATTATAATTTATTTATGAACAAACAATGGCAATTAACAATTAATTGTGAAAATCGTGGAGAAAATAGGTAGTTTAATATTTAATATACTAAATTTCAAGTAACAATTATGACACATAAATCAAATAGCATGTAACAATTTTTGCAGGAATTCTAGAATTAATATTTGACAAAGAATAGGAGAAACAATTATTATAACAATTAATTCGTATCTTAGGACAATTTATGATTTTCAAATAATTATGCAAATAATTAATTTGATGACGTATAGACACTCGTCACCTCGCCTATATGTCGTTCACATGCATTTCACATAACAAATAATTTAAGGGTTCTATTTCCTCAAGTCAAGGTTAACCACGACACTTACCTCACTTTGCAATTTCAATCAATTACTCGACCCTCAAGTCAAGGTTAACCTCCTTTTGGATTTGTCTCCAAAAGCGTTAAATCTATTCACAAACAATTCGATATACTCAATACGAATCGTAGGAATTAATTCCATATGAATTTACAAATTTTCCGGATAAAATCTGAAATTCACTTTAAAAATTGACAGTGGAGCCCCCGTCTCAAATCTCGAAAAAACTTACGAAATCCGAATTTTAAATTTCCGTTTTTGGAAGATTTTATAAAAATCTGATTTTTCTCCCAATATTTCACGGATTCATGATATAAATGAGTGTGGAATCATGAAATATAATCAATATAGGATAAGGAATATTTACCCCAATATTTTCCTGTGAAAATCGCCCAAGAATCGCCTTACCCGCGCTCAAAAATTGGAAATGGTTGAAAATGGGTCGAAATCCCATTTCCAGAACTTAAGTTATGTTTTTCAGATATTTATTAATCGAGATCGCGGAAATTCGTTCGCGATCGCGTAGAACAACCTTTTGCCCAGGTTCATCTTACTCTTCGCGATCGCGAAGCACAATTTGCACAGGCTGCCAATTTGCACTATGCGAACACGAAGCATAACCCCGTAGACCTATGCGATCGCGGGCCGTTTCATGCGAACGTGATGAAAAATTTTGAGTGCCCCAACTTCTACCTCATTTCCTCTTCGTAAACGCGAGGCTTCGATCGTGAACGCGAAGCTTTGCACTTCGACCCTTCACGAACGCATGCCCTCGGTCTCGAATGCAAAGCACAAAGTGTGCCAGTCCAACTTTCCTCTTCACGATCGCAGGAATGGCTTCGCGATCGCGAAGCACAACGTACCACATGACAGCAGAAGCTAAAAACCAGATTTTTCTCTAAGTTCAAATGGCCCGTAGGCTATCCGGAACTCATCCGAGCCCTTAGGGCTCCAAACCAAACATGCACACAAGTCCAAAAACCTCATACGAACTTGCTCGCATGATCAAAACACCAATGTAACTCCTAGAATTACGAATCAGACACCAAATCAAATAACCTTTTCAAGAAAACTTTAAAACTTATATTTTGACAACCGGACGTCCGAATCACGTCAAATTAACTCCGATTCTCACCAAATTCAGCAGACAAGTCATAAATATTATAGTGGTCCTATACTGGGCTCCGAAACCAACATACGGACCCGGTGTGAATAAATCCAACATCAGTAAATTCTTAAAAATCATTAAGCTTTCATACTTTTAATTTTTCATCAAAATTCCATATCTCGCGCTAGGTACCTCAGAATTCGATTTCGGGCATACGCTCAAGTCCCAAATCACAATACGGACCTATTGGAACTGTCAAAACATTGATCCGAGTCCGTTTTCTCAAAATGTTGACCAAAGTCAACTCAATTGAGTTCAAAAATTAGAATTCATTTTTCACACAAACATTTTACGGAAAATTATACGGACTACGCATGCAAGTCGAGGATTGATAAATAGTGCTTTTCGAGGTCTTAGAACATAGAATTAATTATTAAATTTAAAGATGACATTTTAGGTCATCACATTCTCCACCTCTAAAATAAACGTTCGTCCTCGAACGAAGTTAGAAACAGTACCTAAGCTAGTGAATAAGTGTGGATATTTACTCAGCATGTCCAAATCGGACTCCTAGGTAGCTGTCTCAATTGATTGACCTCTCCACTGCACCCAAACTAAAGGATAACTCATAGATCTCAACTGTCGGACCTGCCAGGCTAGAATGGCAACCGACTCCTCCTCATAAGTCAAATCTTTGTCCAATTGGACTGAGCTGAAATCTAACACGTGGGACGGATCACCATGATATTTCCGAAGCATAGACACAAGGAACTGTCACGACCCAATTTCTCCCTCCGTGAACCGTTGTGACGGCACCTAGTCTCTACGACTAGGTAAGCTTTACACTTTGCGGAAATGAAACAAAAACACGAACATTAACTACTGACAGTAACAAATGTCTAATAAGAAACTGAATGCCACTCAGTATATGCAATTAACACCTCTGCAAATGTACAAAACAATTTCCCAAAACCCATAATACCGTAAGTCACAAGCTACTAAGAAGTCCTAACAGTTCTGTACATCATTTCTACAGAAAGAAGGAAAAATGAACATAGGGGGATAGAGGGGGAC
This sequence comes from Nicotiana otophora, assembly GCA_000715115.1. Taxonomy (NCBI): domain Eukaryota; kingdom Viridiplantae; phylum Streptophyta; class Magnoliopsida; order Solanales; family Solanaceae; genus Nicotiana; species Nicotiana otophora. Next base: position 9,301 of record AWOL01S0149483.1, read on the forward strand.
TTCGAGGATCCGCGGGCGCGAGTAGATGTACCTTGAAGTCTCCAATAAGCAGCAGTGACTGCAACTAGTTATGAGGCTGGTAAGATGAACCTGGATCTGCACCCAAAACACATGTGCAGGAAAGGGCGTGAGTACACCACAACGGTACCCAGTAAGTGCCAAGCCTAACCTCGGTCGAGTAGTGACGAGATCAGGTTAGTGCCCTTCTGGTATAAATATAATGAAATATCGCAATAAAATAAATACGGAAATCTAACAAGAATAGAATCTATGAAAGACAACACCTCAGAACACAGTGATAACAACATAGGATCTCCTGAGATACCGCCTCGTAGTCCCAAACGTAACTGTGCAGGGGGATCTCCCAGAATACCGTTCCGTAGTCCCAAAATAAATATGCAAAGCCGGGGGATCTCCCGGAATACCGTTCCGAAGTCCCAAATTAAATATGCAGTACAGGGGGATCTATCGGAATACCGTTCCGTAGTCCCAAAGTAAATATACAGCGCAACCAGCCTAAATAACAATTACAGTAGGAAATCGTACAGTTTTAGACTAAGTTCATGTCAAGGAAAAGCAGGAAACTTCACTAAACATGCTACACAGAGTTCAAATAGGCAGTTAAATGAGTAGGCATGCTATTTTAGTCTAAACAGGATAGTTACATATGCTAGTGTGTTTCAAATAAGGAGAAAACCAGTTATGACTTAGTGAAAAACTGAGTTTTACAACAAATAGCACGTGTACATACTCGTCACCTCACGTACACGGTGCTCACATATTAAACAGTACCAAATCCTAAGGGGAGTTCCCCCACACAAGGTTAGGCAAGCCA
>AWOL01S0149492.1:0-17195 GCA_000715115.1 Nicotiana otophora
CTTAATGGTATGGGGACATTTGTGAAAAATCGTGCGGGCTTGGCCTAAAACAGATAATATCATACCATATTAAAAGTATCTTCAGGGTGGTTTAGCCCAACAACGGGTATCTCAACCCATGTTAGTTCGACGGGGAAATTATCGAGTATGCGAACAAAGTCCCAAAATGGTAGCTAAAAAAATAGGAGTCTACATATAAGTAAAATTTTCATGTGGCGTCAAGTTTTGCACCACCCATTAAATTTGTATCCACTTTTGTTTTTTTTTTTTTTAAAATTAACTGATACCCGATTTTCGGATAACTTAATATACGTACATGTTTCTCTTCTTCTTCCTTGATGCTTTCTTTTTCTTCTTCTTCTTCTTAGTAGCAAAATGAGTTTGTTAAATTTGTTGTTGTTTTGACAATTTGATGACTCAATTTGTTCTTTATGATATTTAAGTTATTCAAATTTGAGCTCATTTGAAGTAGATTTAGGCGTTGAATCATGTGTTGGATTATTAAAATTCAAATAACAAGTTTATATTTCGGAACAAGGATTCAAAATCTGAAGTTGCATTGAAGAAATTGAACTACTTATTATTCGAAATTCTGAAGTTGTATTTGAAAGATAGGAGAACTTTAGATTTGAAATCTAAAGTTGCATTGAAGATATTGAACTATTTAAGATTGGAATTTCTAAAGTTGCATTTGAAAGATAGAACTTCATATTTGATTTCTCAAATTGCATCGAAGAGATTGAACTATTTCAGATCCGAATAGGTTCACTTTACAAATTTTTGTGCAATATGTATATAACTTTAATGGTGACCTCAAATATTAGTATATATCAAAATACCCCTATATATAAAGTGTAGAGATCTCTTGATAATATAAGACCTTTTGAAAAAAATAGTAAGAATTTGATATAAAGCAGACAATATCACGTAAAGTTAAAAATATCTGCGTACTGATTGAGCCCAAGTTAGTTCGAGACTACGAACAAATTTGTTGAGAAAACATAGAGTAGTACAAAAGTTGGAATCCTTGGATCTTAAGGATGGGGCAATCTTGATTACACTGGGACCATATTTTTGGCCACTTCTGATGAAAAGGAAGTCTACTTTGATTTCCTTCCCACTCATTGAATGTCTGGGCTGGCAAGCACAAGAGTGAAAGTCTGAGTCACACTTAATAAGAGTTGGATTTAAATATTATATATAACCGTGTAAAAAATCTTTTATTTATCTTATAACATACTATTACTCTATGTTCCAGCCTTACATGATATCATACTCTCTCCGTTTAAATATACGTGAATTTATTTGATTGAGAACGGAGTTTAAAAAAAAGATTTTTTTTTTAAACTTGTGACGTAAAATAAGACACGTATATTTTGTGTAACTATAAATCATTACATAAAGGTAAATTATTTTCAAATAGGAAAATATGTCATTCTTTTTGACACGACTAAAAAAAAAATAAGTTAACATAAATTAAAACGACAAGAGTATTAAACTTGTTATGAAAAATTACTTATTGTTACGGTAAAAGGCTGGAATGGGAATCATCATTTAGCTTTTAATAGAAGCAAAATAGTTTCAAATCATGAACGGACCAAATTAACTGTTACCTCCTCTGTCCTTTTTCTTTCAATCAATGCATTATCTCAAGTTGGTACAAAGAAAAGTTAATACAGGTCAAAAGCGTAGCTCATTGGTCACATGGGTTCAAAATTTTTATGAGATCACTAGTTTAATTTTCACGGACCCAACCTTTTTTAATTTTGTCTTTGAGCCGAGTATCTCTCGAAAATAATTTCTCTATCCCAACGGTTAGTACCAAAAGTCAGCTTAGCTGTAGGAAAGACTGTACAATAAGATGAGAAAATCACATTACTATAATTACGAATAAATCTCCATATAGTAAACATGATTAGTAACTTGGTAAGACTAGTAAAACATTATTTATATTACCGATATATATAAGTTAAATTCATAAGAATTACTATATGTCACGCTAGTCAATGAAATGACCCAGAGGATAAATAGAGTAAATGTGAATAAACAAGAGAATACAGTTATGAATTACGATTTCTCTGTACTGATATTTTTCAAAATCCAACGCGTGTCATCAGTCGCATGAGCCAATACTTCCTGTTCTAGTTATTTCTCAAATTCGCTGTTCTGACAATTTCTCTTCCACCTTGGATCGTTTAGTTTACCATAAAAATTAATACAAGATTACAAGTATGAATTATTTTTACGGTGAATAATAACATATGAATTATTATGGGCAGGAGCGGAGCTACAATAATGAGTATGGGTTCGGGCGAATCAAATAATTTTTTTTCCGACCTTATAATTATTTTGAAAATTTCACTTTGAATTTAGTGGTAAGGGCTCTGGGTTCTGAAATCACCTGCGCGAGATCGAGTTTCCTGAAACCCGTTGTCACTTTGTTCCTTTTAACGAAGCTTTCCAAAAAGAACGACAAATCAATTAAGGCAAAGAAGAAAAAGACAAAATCTCCAAGAAGGCCAACTCTCCCTATCAAAAATAAAAAAAAAGTGAATGAGAGAGTGTCTCATCACGTTTTTGTTCAAGGTCCATCCCTAATATTCTTTCTTCTTCTTCATTCTTTTTATTTTTGATTTTTATATTAACTTTTTATACATAGCTTCACAAGTTTAATGAACAAATATTAAGCAATTTAAATCTTCAATTTTTTTTGTTCCTTTTATGGTGCAAGGTCAAACTAAAGTGAAATATTCAATTTGCAATAATAGACTACAAATAATTTTTCTTATAAAAGAAGTCGTTTCGTATAGCAATATTTGTTCGGGCCAGAAAAGGACGTGTGCATTAAGCTGGCGAACTTTGCATCATTTGATAACCTTCTTCATATATTAGCTAAAAAAGAACCTTATTCATATCAATAAGAAAAACGTGAAGGAAAGCAAAAAAGCTTTTCTATGCATCTACTATTATATGCAGTGAATTATTAAATCAAATATGCACAAGATATGAAGACTTAGTTATTTATTTAAGTTTGATATTATTTGTTGCTATTTCAACGATGAATTTTTTTGTTTTGATGAAATTTATTAAAAATGACTTGCAGTGGTGATAATATTTTAAATGAATGTTTAGTTTGTTATATAAAGAATGAAGGAATTGAAACTTGAAAGTGCATAATGGTGCTATCATTTATCGTTCTATAAAATATGATAAGTTGTCGAATGCAATTGTATGATAATATTTATATTCATATATTGTATTTAAATGGTTCATTACTTATTGAATATATATTATTAAATATTGGTACTCATTTCTTTTCTTGTTATTATTGTATATTAACTTGAAGTCGCTGTCGTGTCTTAAAATTCAGAATCCATACACTTAAAATCATGGCTCCGCCTCTGATTATGAGAAAACTAATAATGCATTAATTATTATGCAATGAATAGTAATACATGGAATTGCCATGTATGGATTGTTTACTATGAGGGCATTTGTTGTTATTTACTCTTATCCTGATACACATATTTTTATATAATATCATATTTTTGTATAAGTTATTGTTAGATTCCCTTATTAGTTATACTGGAATTACTAACATATCATTTGTTTGTTTTTTTTGCATTAAAGTCAGAACTCTGCATGATCTTTATTACTTATTTTGTATGTTTCAATGTGCATAAAATTAAATTTTTTTTTTTAAAACTTGTAGTCTGAAACACTTATAGGATAAAAGCTTTTGATAAAATCCTGCACAATTGATAGTATAATCATTGTATAACTAATGCAACATTTAATATTTGAAGATTAGATTTTCTTATACTTCAAACGAAAGGACTCGAGTCACGTCCCTTGAGAAAATTGTTGAAATGGAAGTCGTCATCATTTAACGTTCATCAAAGAAAAAATAATTTCAAACCTGAAGACAAATTAATAATTGTCCGAGAAGTCGTTGTGGGGCATGTCACGAAGAGACCAACTTCACTGTTAACTAGCTGTCTTTTTACTTTCATTCAATGCATTATCTCAAGTTGGTATAATCAAATGAAGTTGCACCAAGAAAAAAAATAAGTTCAGCTGGGCGACAAGAAAGATATACGATAAGAAGAGATAAAACTCTATAGTGGTACATGTATCTCAAAGTGCAGGGGCGGAGCCAATGTATTATGTATGGTTTCGGATGAACCCGTAATTTTTTATTATGTTGATAATAAATTAGTGTCAAGAAAATATAATCGAGACAGAAAAATATTATAACAATCGTAATATTTTATTTTAAATGGGCAAAATACATAAGTTACCACCTCAACTATGGATCAAATCAATGTTACACACTTTTTATGGACGAAAATAACTTTACACACTCGACATTTTCAGAGTGTGTCTAATACACACTACTTTTATATTTAAGCATCTCAGAAAAAGTGAGGCATGTCACGCACCAATAATATAGTGCCACATGTCATTAATTTTAAAATAAAATAAATCGATGTAAAATTACAAATATACCCCATAACTATTCTCCTTCCATCTCTTTCTATTCCCCACCAAATTTCCATTGATGCCGACCACTGTAAAAACATTCACAATTATCATCTTCCGATTACAAAGCAAAATCAGGAACGCAAGTACATTAGTCACGACTTTGTGAGTCCAGATTCACATCTAACACAAGAAATAGAATGCAAAACTCAAAACTCCATTAAAATTGGTTATGGCGAGATCCATGACTGCTCGATTCACTCCGATAGAGTCAGTCAAATCTCGGCTTCTTTTGGCTCATCTTCGATATCCCTCAACCACCAAATTAATATACTACCACATTAAATCTGTGTTCCTAAGTTGTTACTACTAAATTAAAATTCAAACCCAAATCTATAAAATTCTCTTATATAGATTCCTTTTAACTTTCTTAATAAATTTCTTCTAAAGCCTTTTTATATTATTGTTATTCTTAAAATTTTGGACCGAAAAGATGGAAAAAAAGGGTAGGGAAGAAGAAGAAAATGGGGGAAGGGGGAAAGGTCAGTAACGAACACAGAGGGTTCTAGGGAAGAAGAACAGGGAGGGGGTGGGTTAAAAGTGAAGGGAAACAAAATATTTTTTAAAAAAGCAAAAATTAAAATTTTGACACGTTTTCTTTAAGTAAGAACTGGGACAAAAATTCTTTCGTTTAATGCGCTTACAATTTTTGTTAAACACGCGCATTGCCACATAGCAAGAGTAGTGTGATTAGACACACTCTGAAAATGTTGAGTGTGTAAAGTTATTTTCGTCCGCAAAAAGTATGTAACAAGAATTTGGTCCATAGGTAAGATAATAACTTATGTATTTTTTCTTTCAAATGATTTGAGTGTTACAATCTCTATGATTCCTCTAATTCTTCTTTCCAATAGTAAATGAATTCAAGGGCCTTTGAGCTTATTCTTGAATCTATATTTGTTGTCATGAACGATGATCTTAAATTCAACTAGCACGAACTTTGATTTGAACTCGTACTCCTTGAACCTTGACTTGTTCTTCGTTCTTAAGCTTGAACTTGATTTCTTGAACTTGAACTTGGTTACTTGAAACTTGAAACTTGTAGAGAAATTTGCGGCATTTGATCCACGAGCTCTCTCTTGCTTCTTGTTATAACTTCTGGTGTCTTTTCTGAGTTATGAAGACCGCTATTTATAGTTGTATGAGGAAAGAGTTATGATGAGAACAAACTCTTTCCGACCAATCAGATTGAAAAGTGACAAGACCGCATCTGATTGGCCCGAACATGTCACTTGCACATGTGGCATGGTTTCATTGGCCATTTAATTTGACTTGGCATGTCTTGTCATTTTGACATGTGGCACGATCCTATTGGTTCTTCTGTTTGACTTGGCGTGTCACACGTCATTTCACGTGTGGCACCAAACTGGGCCTCTAGGAAGATGATATCTTGGGCGTAATGAAGTGGGCTCATCATTTATAGCCCAATTAAATTGGCTAGCCCAATTATATTGGACTTATATAATTAATCCAGTTATATTAGCCCAAAATATTCATTTGGACTAATATTAAAATATAGTCCATGTTATTTTATCGATTTAAATTTGATAAAATTTATATGCTTACAAATGCCCCCTACTTCAAGACTTCTCAAGGTTTTTTAAACATTTGAAGACTAAGCTTGAAGTATTTACATTTGTATACTTGAACTGGCTCCCACTTGGTTATATGAAATGTTAAAGTAACAAACAATAAATCCCAAAATTATTGTTATGTGACTTGATTTCGTGAAATGTAAAAGCTATTGAATTTTCAATTCAAAAGTCATCATTTTTCATTTTAGGTGACTTTAAAATTGATTAGCTTTTCCATGTCATACACTGAAATGCATGCTGCGATAATGTCACGACCCAAAATCTTACCTATCGTGATGGCGCCTATCTCGATATTAGGCAAACCGACAACCTCAATAAAACTACATTTTCTTTTAAGTTTGAAAAATATAATACTTTGAGTTTAATAAAAGACCTCACGATTTCAGATACAAACACTCCCAAAATCTGGTGTCACTGAGTATATGAGCATCTAATATGAATAAAAGTCTGGAAAATACGGTCTATAATAGTCTGAGACCAAATACAGTGAATAAGGAGATAGGGAAGGAGAGACAAGGTCTGCGAAACACGGCAGCTACCTTTGAATCTCCGAAAAATCAACTGTGCGAGAGAATCAACACCCGCTATGTCTGAAAATACCTGAATCTGCACACGAAGTGCAGGGTGTAGTATGAGTACAACCAACTCAGCAAGTAACAATAATAAATAAGGAACTAAAGATAGTGACGAGCTACACAGTTACAGTTCATTTTCAGTAATTCCAGCAGAGAGTAGACATGCTTTCAATTCCATAAGTTTAAGTCAAATCAGTTTTATACAGTTCAAGTTCATGTAATCCGGATATAAAATCTTTCAGAGAATTTCACAACAATGACAGATAGCAACTAAGTGCAACAACAAATGAAAAGCACGTACAGCCTCTAAGGCAAACAGGTACTCAACTCGTCATAATAGCTCAACCACTCGGCTCTCAGCCCTCAGCACTCACACTCAATGGGTACCCGCACTCACTGGGGGTGTACAGACTCCGGAATACAACCCAAGCGCTATAATCTGCACAGAAAACTCACGTGCTGCACGGACAACTCACGTGCTATAATATCCCGCATGAACAACTCACGTGCTATAATATCCCGCAAAGACAACTCACGTGCTATAGTATCCAGAAAATGAGCAAAATACGATGATACATAAGAATAAGTGGAACCAGGGTCAAATAATATAGAAGCTTCCCTGTGGCACACTGAAACAATACCTGTGATCACTGCATCTAAAGCAACAGCATCTGGCCTGGTAGGAAAAGCATAGAATCGGGCCTAACCGCCACCTGATCGACCTCCCCCTCTTGGGAGACCCTAGCTGACTGACCCCTACCCCGAGCTGGCTGGGCGGGTGGTGTAACTACTGGTGCTAGTGCCAACGGTTGAGAACTCTGCTGTAGAGCCCCACTCAACAGCCTAGGACAATCTCTCTTGAAATGACCCAATTCTCCGCACTCGAAACAACCCCTCCTCTGACGGAACTGCTGCTCCTGATAACTCGAGGAATTACCTGTAGAAGCCTGAGCGGACGAGGCATGATGAGAACTCTGCGCTGGTAGTGCACTGAATGAAGACTATCCTGAGTGAGCACTGTAAGAACCATGGCTAGCTGACGCACCACGATGAGTTAGGCGAGTCGCCTGAGCGTGTCTGAAGGAACGTCGCTAAAATCACCTGAAACACAAGGCCTCCTAGCCTCCCACTCAACCCGCTCCTGGCTGCGAACCATCTCAATCTGACGAGAAATGTTGACAACCTCGTCGAAAGTAGCACCAGACACTCTCTCTCTAGTCATGAGTAATCGCAGCTGAAAAGTGAGGCCATATATGAACCTCCTGATCCTTTCCCTGTCTATGGGAATCAACCAGATAGCATGACNTCTTGAATCTATATTTGTTGTCATGAACGATGATCTTAAATTCAACTAGCACGAACTTTGATTTGAACTCGTACTCCTTGAACCTTGACTTGTTCTTCGTTCTTAAGCTTGAACTTGATTTCTTGAACTTGAACTTGATTACTTGAAACTTGAAACTTGTAGAGAAATTTGCGGCATTTGATCCACGAGCTCTCTCTTGCTTCTTGTTATAACTTCTGGTGTCTTTTCTGAGTTATGAAGACCGCTATTTATAGTTGTATGAGGAAAGAGTTATGATGAGAACAAACTCTTTCCGACCAATCAGATTGAAAAGTGACAAGACCGCATCTGATTGGCCCGAACATGTCACTTGCACATGTGGCATGGTTTCATTGGCCATTTAATTTGACTTGACATGTCTTGTCATTTTGACATGTGGCACGATCCTATTGGTTCTTCTGTTTGACTTGGCGTGTCACACGTCATTTCACGTGTGGCACCAAACTGGGCCTCTAGGAAGATGATATCTTGGGCGTAATGAAGTGGGCTCATCATTTATAGCCCAATTAAATTGGCTAGCCCAATTATATTGGACTTATATAATTAATCCAGTTATATTAGCCCAAAATATTCATTTGGACTAATATTAAAATATAGTCCATGTTATTTTATCGATTTAAATTTGATAAAATTTATATGCTTACAAATGCCCCCTACTTCAAGACTTCTCAAGGTTTTTTAAACATTTGAAGACTAAGCTTGAAGTATTTACATTTGTATACTTGAACTGGCTCCCACTTGGTTATATGAAATGTTAAAGTAACAAACAATAAATCCCAAAATTATTGTTATGTGACTTGATTTCGTGAAATGTAAAAGCTATTGAATTTTCAATTCAAAAGTCATCATTTTTCATTTTAGGTGACTTTAAAATTGATTAGCTTTTCCATGTCATACACTGAAATGCATGCTGCGATAATGTCACGACCCAAAATCTTACCTGTCGGTATGGCGCCTATCTCGATATTAGGCAAACCGACAACCTCAATAAAACTACATTTTCTTTTAAGTTTGAAAAATATAATACTTTGAGTTTAATAAAAGACCTCACGATTTCAGATACAAACACTCCCAAAATCTGGTGTCACTGAGTATATGAGCATCTAATATGAATAAAAGTCTGGAAAATACGGTCTATAATAGTCTGAGACCAAATACAGTGAATAAGGAGATAGGGAAGGAGAGACAAGGTCTGCGAAACACGGCAGCTACCTTTGAATCTCCGAAAAATCAACTGTGCGAGAGAATCAACACCCGCTATGTCTGAAAATACCTGAATCTGCACACGAAGTGCAGGGTGTAGTATGAGTACAACCAACTCAGCAAGTAACAATAATAAATAAGGAACTAAAGATAGTGACGAGCTACACAGTTACAGTTCATTTTCAGTAATTCCAGCAGAGAGTAGACATGCTTTCAATTCCATAAGTTTAAGTCAAATCAGTTTTATACAGTTCAAGTTCATGTAATCCGGATATAAAATCTTTCAGAGAATTTCACAACAATGACAGATAGCAACTAAGTGCAACAACAAATGAAAAGCACGTACAGCCTCTAAGGCAAACAGGTACTCAACTCGTCATAATAGCTCAACCACTCGGCTCTCAGCCCTCAGCACTCACACTCAATGGGTACCCGCACTCACTGGGGGTGTACAGACTCCGGAATACAACCCAAGCGCTATAATCTGCACAGAAAACTCACGTGCTGCACGGACAACTCACGTGCTATAATATCCCGCATGAACAACTCACGTGCTATAATATCCCGCAAAGACAACTCACATGCTATAGTATCCAGAAAATGAGCAAAATACGATGATACATAAGAATAAGTGGAACCAGGGTCAAATAATATAGAAGCTTCCCTGTGGCACACTGAAACAATACCTGTGATCACTGCATCTAAAGCAACAGCATCTGGCCTGGTAGGAAAAGCATAGAATCGGGCCTAACCGCCACCTGATCGACCTCCCCCTCTTGGGAGACCCTAGCTGACTGACCCCTACCCCGAGCTGGCTGGGCGGGTGGTGTAACTACTGGTGCTAGTGCCAACGGTTGAGAACTCTGCTGTAGAGCCCCACTCAACAGCCTAGGACAATCTCTCTTGAAATGACCCAATTCTCCGCACTCGAAACAACCCCTCCTCTGACGGAACTGCTGCTCCTGATAACTCGAGGAATTACCTGTAGAAGCCTGAGCGGACGAGGCATGATGAGAACTCTGCGCTGGTAGTGCACTGAATGAAGACTATCCTGAGTGAGCACTGTAAGAACCATGGCTAGCTGACGCACCACGATGAGTTAGGCGAGTCGCCTGAGCGTGTCTGAAGGAACGTCGCTAAAATCACCTGAAACACAAGGCCTCCTAGCCTCCCACTCAACCCGCTCCTGGCTGCGAACCATCTCAATCTGACGAGAAATGTTGACAACCTCGTCGAAAGTAGCACCAGACACTCTCTCTCTAGTCATGAGTAATCGCAGCTGAAAAGTGAGGCCATATATGAACCTCCTAATCCTCTCCCTGTCTATGGGAACCAACAAGATAGCATGACGGGCCAACTCTGAAAATCTCATCTCATATTGCGTCACAGACATATCACCTAACGAAGCTGCTCGAACTGCCTGCGCAGCTCCTCTCTGCGGGACTGAGGCACGAACTTCTCCAGGAATAAACCGGAGAACTGCTGCCAGGTAAGGGGTGCTACGCCGACCGGCCTACGCCTTTCGTAAGCCTCCCACCATATGAAGGCAGCCCCATTAAACCGAAAAGTAGTGAACGAGACCCCACTGGTCTCCAGAATACCCCTGTCCGAAGAATCCGTTGACACTTATTCAGAAAACCCTGAGCATCCTCTGACTCAGGACCGCTAAATGGTGGAGGTCGAAGCCTCTCAAATCTTCAAGTCTCTTCTGCTCATCATCTGCCATAACAGGAACTACCGGGGCCTGAGCAACAGCAACCGACTGGGCTGGTAGTACTCCCGGTATCTGAAGTCCCTGTATTACCTGGTCTGGAGTACGGGCAACAAGGGTATGAGTACCTCCCCCGGCCTGAGAGCGGCCTGAGCCGAAACCACCTCAGCAAGACCAGTGCAAACTGTCAATATTTGGGCCAAAGCCTCTTGAAGGCCTGGAATCACAATAGGTGTAGCTGGTGCCTGAGCAGGTCCCGCCGGCTCAACTGTATTCGGAATTTGCTCCTGAGCTGGAGCAACTGGTAGTACTTAAGGGTGGCATGTGGGCCGGTCCAGGCCCGGGACCGGCCTGGGACCGCGGACCATGTAGGCTTCTGGGCCTAAACGGTCCTTAACCGGTTAGAATCGGGACCGTGGAGGTGGGCTGCTCTTCTGGGCCAATCCTTCATAAAAAGACCGCAAGACCGGGACCATTTGAGACCGGGACTGGACCGGGACCGGACCGGTCCTTGGCGGGCCTAAACGGTCCCAACGGTCAGAGTTTTTTTAAAAAAAATTGCCCGTTTGGGCATTTAAAAAATAGCCGTTTGGTCTGCAAAAATAGCCGTTGGCTATTTGCAAAATAGTCATTTAACCCCCTAAACTTTATTTAAACCCCAAGCTTTTTATAATTATACTTTTTCCCTATTTTCAACTAAAAATACCCCCTCATTCTTTCATTTTTCTTACAAAATCATCAATCTCTCTCAATCTCTCTCTAATTATTTTCTATAATTGCTACTATTGCTTACTTTATTGTTACAATTTGTGAAAAAATTATGAAGTTGGTGAATTGAAGTCTTCAACTCTTTAACGATAATCAATTTTCAACAAGTTGTTCGTCAATTCGGTAAACTCGTTCCAACTCTTAATTTTTAATATTATAATTTTGTTTGTTTTATTTATTTTCTATTGTTTGATTATTTAAGATGACTTCCTTAAAATAACTTTTTGGTAAAAATAAGGAAAAATCCAAGAGTGGCAAATCTAGTGGCCAATCTGTTACTCCTCCACTTCCTCTAGCTCCCCGACCCAAACCCCATACCCGTCCTACCCGGCTATTCTTGATAGTGATAATTAGGAGGTCCTCAATTTTGGTATGAAACTGCTTATAATGGTTTAGCACTTGAAGAAGAAGAGTTGTCTAAACTTTCGGAAGTAATAGCCTCAATTAAAATAAATGCTCAAATTATTTATAATGCTTATCAAGTTGCATTAGATCAGGGTAGACCAAATATTCCAACTCCTTCTTCTTCTGATTTTCAATCATCTAAAAGAACTGCGGGAGTAAGAGCACTTAGTGCTTGGGCGGGGTTCAGAGGTTCTTAAGGTTCTATGACTAGTGATGTTTTACAACTAAATGAGCTTGAATTTTATTTGTCACAGGGAATTAAGGAAGTGAATCCCGACGGCTCCTTTAATATTTTGGAATGGTGGAAGGACAAAGAAAAATACTTTCCGATTCTTTCAAGGATGGCCCGAGATATTTTAACTATTCAAGCTTCAACAGTGGCATCGAAGAGCGCTTTCAGTCAAGCAAGACTTCAACTCCGTGATTATAGAGCGTCTATAAGGGAGAGCTTGGAAAAATCATTACTTTTCAGAGATTGGATCCGTTCGAAAAGAAGAAATTTTGGACTTGCTGAATCACAACCAGAGGTAGACGAAGCTTACGAAGAAATGCTAGCTGAACTTGCGGAGGATTCTGCTTCGCCCGGAAGCGGTGATGACCAAGCTTCTTTTCTTCCACCACCAACGGAAATTCCTCCGGACCTTAATGGATTTATGAAGTTTGTAAGAGATACCATGTAGCTTGTATGAACAAAAATTAGTATTTATTATGTAATTTGTATTTTGGCACATCTTGATTAGTTTCTTTTTCTTCTCAATGGTGGTATTAGCACCTTATTGTGCTCATTCCATAGGGGGGAGGAAGACTAAGAAAGATATTGCCATATATTTTTAATGCTATAATAAAATTATAATGCATTGCTTTGAATATCGCTTTACAATATTTTTGTCTTTAAATTTGAATTAAAAAATTTAGCTCACAATTCTATAATATAATTTACAAGGAATTGCCTTAGATATTTTTATTACAATCTTTTTTTCTTTAACTTCTATAAATGTAAACAAAAATAAAATATCCGTTGGGACCACATAGGCTCACTTAGGCCCACTTAGGCCCGGGGCCGGCCTACTTAGCCCGGGACCATTAGTTCGTGGGCCCGGTCCCGGGCCGGTTCCTACAAAAGGACCACCAAGACCGGGACTGCGAAACCCGTTTAAATTGGGACCTAGATCGACCTACTTAGGACCGACCCACTTAGCCCACTTAGGCCCGGGACCGGCCCACATGCCACCTTTAGTGGTACTACAGGTGCTGCTCCAACTGCTGTACGAGCTATACCTCGACCTCTACCTTGGCCCCAGCCTCTACCACGGCCCCGACCTCTCGCGGCCCTAACTAGTGGCACTGGTGGCTGACCGTCCGATCCAGTAGTACGTGTCCTCACCATCTGTGAGAGAATAGAATAACATAAATTTTAGTTTTCAGAATCACTAAATTCGCACGACAGAATACAAGAAAGTAAAATTTTCCTAAGGATTCGACAGCCTCTCGAAGATAAGTACAGACCTATTCGTACCGATCCGCAAGACTCTACTAAACCTGCTTATGACTCGTGGGACCTATGTAACCTAGGCTCTGATACCAACTTGTCACGACCCAAAATCTCCCTATCTCGATACTAGGCAAGCCGACAACCTCAATAAAACAACATTTTCTTTTAAGTTTGCAAAACATAATAATTTAAGTTTAATAAAAGACCTCACGATTTAAGATACAAACACTCCCAAAACCTGGTGTCACTGAGTACATGATCATCTAATATGAATACAAGTATGGAAAATACGGTCTATAATAGTCTGAGACCAAATACAGTGAATAAGGAGATAGGGAAGGAGAGGTAAGGTCTGCGAAACACGGCAGCTACCTCTGAATCTACGAAAAATTAACTGTGCGAGAGAATCAACACCCGCTATGTTCGGGAACACCTGGATCTGCACACGAAGTGCAGGGTGTAGTATGAGTACAACCAACTCAGCAAGTAATAATAGTAAATAAGGAACTAAAGATAGTGATGAGCTACACAGTTACAGTTCATTTTCAGTAATTCCAGCAGAGAGTAGACATGCTTTCAATTCCATAAGTTTAAGTCAAATCAGTTTTATACAGTTCAAGTTCATGTAATTCGGATATAAAATCTTTTAGAGAATTTTACAACCATGACAGATAGCAACTAAGTGCAACAACAAATGAACAGCCTCTCAGGGCAACAATTACTCAACTCGTCACAACAGCTCAACCGCTCGGCTTTCAGTCCTAATCACTCATACTCAATAGGTACCCGCGCTCACTGGGGGTGTACAGACTCTAGAGGGGCTCCTATAGCCCAAGCGCTATAATTCGCACGGACAACTCACGTGTTGCACGGACAACTCACGTGCTGCACGAATAACTCATGTGCTATAATATTCCACACGAACAACTCATGTGCTATAATATTTCACACGAACAACTCATGTGCTATAATATTCCGCACGGACAACTCACGTGCTATAGTATCCATACCTCATCGACAGGCCCTCAGCCTCACTCAGTCATCAACCTCTTTAGTCTCTCGGGTTCTCGGAAATCTCAAAGATCAGCCCAAACAAAGATAACATAGTGTATCAACAAAATTCAAGAAATAGTGAGGTATGATACGCAAGTAAAATCATGACTGAGTACAAGACAATAATTAGCAAATAATTCAACAAGTACGTGATCTCTGCGGGTCCCAACAATACTATCACATAGTCTAAGCATGATTTCTAACATGATTTACAGTCAAATGCCTTCAACACATAGCGAGCATATAGCTAACAACGAGTTATTTAACTTTACAGTTTCACGGGACGGACCAAGTCACAATCCCCTCGGTGCACGCCCACACGCCCGTCACCTAGCATGTGCGTCACTAAAGAATAATTACATGACACAAAATCTGGGGTTTCATACCCTCAAGACCAGATTTATAACTGTTACTTATCTCAAACCGTGAAATTCTTATTCCGCTAAGCCTTTGCCTCATGAATTGGCCTCCAAACGCCTCGAATCTAGCCACAAATAATTCGATTCAATCAATAAAATTTATTGGAATTGATTCCATAAGAAAATGCTATTTTTTCATAAAAATCCGAATTTAGCTCAAACATTGCATGCGAGGCCCACATCTCGGAATCCGACAAAAGTTACAAAATCCGAAAGCCCATTCAACCACGAGTCTACCCATACCAATTTTATCAAAATCCGACCTCAACTCGACCCTCAAATCTTCAAATCTTATTCTCAAATCCCTAAGTTCAAATCCCCGATTTACACCTCAACAACACGTAGTCTAGTCGGATTATTTGATGATAATTCAATATTATGGAGTAGAAATGATCACAAGTGACTTATCTCAAGATTTTCCGTGATTTCTCGCTCAAGAATCGCCCAACCCGAGCTTGAAATGCCCAAAAATGGCAAAAAGCTCGGAACTCCAATTTATTCTTTCCAGTGCCTCTCACACCTGTGATCAGATTAGCTGCATCTGCGGTCTCGCAGGTGCGACGAAATGTCCGCATCTGTGATCGCCCAAAATGCTCCCTCCGCTTCTGCAAGCTCCTTTTCGCACCTGCGACTTGGCAGGTGCGGAAATTTCTTCGCACCTGCGACTACTGACCCTCTTCACATCTGGTCACTTCTGTGATGGCTGGTCACACATGCGGCTTCGCACCTGCGATCAGATCTCCACAAGTGCGAAAATACCAGAAGCAAAATTTCCAGGAGTGGTTTTAAGTCCGAAGTTGATCCGTTAACCATCTGAAACTCACCCGAGACCCCCAGGACCTCAAATAAATATACCAACAAGTCCTAAAATATTATATGAACTTAGTCGAGCCTTCAAATCACATCTAACAACACTAAATACACGGATCACACATAAAGTCAAGCCTAATGAACTTTGAAACTTCTAATTTCTACAAACGACGCCGGAACCTATCAAATCACGTCCGATTGGCCTAATATTTTGCACACAAGTCACAATTAACATAACAGAGGTATTCCAATTTTCAGAATCGGATTCCGACCCCGATATCAAAAAGTCAACCCCCGGTCAAACTTCCCAAAAATTTGACTTTCGTCATTTCAAGCCTAATTCCACTACGGACCTCCAAATAGTTTTCCGAACATGCTCCTAAGTCCAAAATCACCATACGGAGCTATTGGAATCATCAGAATCTAAATCCGAGGTCGTTTACATATAAGTCCACATCCTATCAACTTTTCTAACTTAAATTTTTAATTATGAGACTAAGTGTCTCATTTCACTCTGAATTCCTTTCGGACCTGAACCAACTAACCCGGTAAGTCATAAAAAACTATAAAGCATAAATTGAGCAGTAAATGGGGGAACGAGGTTATAATACTCAAAATGATCGACCGGGTCGTTACATTCTCCCCCTATTAAACAAATGTTCATCCTCGAACGTGTTTAGAATCATATCTAGAGCCTCAAATAGGCATGGATATTTGCTCCGAATCTCCTGCTCAATCTCCCAAGTAGCTTCTCCGACTGGCCGGCCTCTCCACTGTACTTTCACTGATGCTATGTTCTTTGATTTGAGTTTTCGAACCTGCCGGTCTAAAATAGCAACCGACTCCATATCATAAGTCAAATTACCGTCTAGTTATACTGTACTGAAATCCAAAATATGAGACAGATCCCCGACATACTTTCTAAGCATGGATACATGGAAGACTGGATGAATACTTGATAGGCTAGGTGGAAAAGCAAGTTCATAAGCCACCTTTCCAATCTTCTTAAGTATCTCAAAAGGCCCAATATACCGAGGGCTCAACTTGCCCTTCTCCTCGAACTGCAACATACCCGTCATGGGTGAAATCTTGAGCAGAACCTTCTCCTCAACCATGTAAACAACATGACAAACCTTCCTGTCGGCATAACTCTTCTGTCTAGACTGCGCCGTGCAAAGCCGTTCCTGAATCACTTTGACCTTCTCCAAAGCATCCTGAACTAAGTCAGTACACAATAGCCTAGCCTCACCCGGCTCAAAACAACCCACTGGAGACCG
>AWOL01S0149533.1:0-23900 GCA_000715115.1 Nicotiana otophora
CTTGAGGTGGGAGTACGGGTCGTGACAGTATCACCATATATATGGCATATACTGATGCTCGGAACTTCTTCATGTAGTTGTAGCTTTATAACATTTTATTGCGCCTTTTTTTGTTCTCTTTGGTTTGTTCTTTTATTATTTTTTTATTATTTCAGGCCATATGTACTGCAGTTTCATTGCTTGAAACTGAGCCTTTACTGGAATTGTTCTTCTTCTCATTTGTAAGGTATGTTTGTATATACCATCATTGCTTCCTGGCTTTCATTCTTTATTTGAAATTTTACTTATTTTTCTCGATTATGTAAATTGAGTACTCCATTGTTAACCTTCTCCACTTTTTATTCTTTATAAGTTTAATGTTATATATTATTTTAGTGCACAAAAGAATAGTGCTTAGGTAATGTAGCTATGGCACGCGAACCAAAACTCTTACAGTTTTCCCTGTTCTCCTACAAGATTGAACACATATTAACTGTTAAGGACTACTTCTTGAGAATTATACTTAAGTTTAATTTTTTCATTTTGAATGGGTTTTGACATAAAACAAGAGAAATCTTGATCCTTCCTTGTATGTTCTTTTACGATTTTCTTTCACTTTTTGTCCCTTTTGGTTTTTGCTTCTCTCTTTTTGTATGAATCATGATGAGGAAAAAGCTTGCGACAGTTTGGCACAGGAAAAACGACTGCAAGAGTTTTGCTTGAACTAGTCCACTAGAGATTTCAGGACAAGACTATGAGTACTGCTCTAACTTAAATAAGGTAGGTGTTTAACGTAAAATATAGTTTTTAAGGTCAAACCAATTAATTTTGTTTTTTAGGGCATTAACAATAGATTTGACTCACTTTATCAAATAAGAATAATATGAAAATGTATAAAAATTGAACAAAATAATAGAGAGATAAAAGAAAAAAGAAATTTTATTGATGTGAGTAGCTAGCAAAATATCGAATTGCCAGAAATAGATTAGTGAGATTGAACACTGTAATTGCGAGAATAAATGAATAATTTCAGACGGGAAACAATGTAAGGAATAAGAATTTTTATAGGAATCTTACTCATAACTGACTAGCCCATTGTATAGCTGCCCCTTCCAATCAGTTTTACATTTATTGTACGCTACACAATTGATTCGTAATTGATGGCGTAATAAAGCAAATCCCATATAATCTGGTATTAATTGATTCTCCTCTCCTTCGTAATTATGAGTGGTTCTTCGTATCAGAACCGGTACTATTATCTTTTGATCAGTTCCTGGACTAATGGTTATGGTACTAATATATTTAGCTTTGTATGTATTATACACGTCATTCTTCACTTCCTTTCCTGATATGTATTGCTATTCAATTGATCCACATGACGAGTTTTTTTAACGAATACAAATAGTCCTCCACTTAACGGATAATCTCAATTGATTATTTGGAAAGTGGTAAAGAATTTATGGGAAGAAATTTTGCCGCCTCGTCCCTAGACTATAATGACATGCTGCAAAAGTGAAAGGAGACGTGCCACCTTCATTTAATGCTTAAAACATATGGCATTATATGACGTGTTTTGCAATTTATAGCGGTTTTTTAGGCACCGTCAGCTCTGTGACTTTGAAGTGACAGTCTCATGATGACAATAATAATATAATTTCCTCCTATACATTACAAAAACCCTTAAGTCCTAATTTTTCTTGCCCTTGTATCCTTCCTTCCATTCTTTTATGCACTTTCACGATTCTCTTCTAATTATCTTCTTCATCACTATAATGCCTTTTCAACCTTCTGCTTCTTCTAACCTTGCTACATCTCATCGCCATGCTGTCATAGTCGACGAACTACCGAACATAAGTGCTCCTGTTATGGATAGGAGGATAGGGTGAAGACTCTATAGCCTTGCCTCTATGGCAAGCGAAAGTGGTTCCACTTCCGCTAAAGGAAGTTCTTCTCTTACTAAAACTTCTTTTTATTCTAGAACTTCAATTAAAAGCAAGAAGGATAATAAAGTAGAAGAAGCCTCTGAACCCTTGGCTGAGCCTTTAGCCTATGAGATTATACCCCAAGAACTCAATTTCAAAGCCGATTGTACTGAATAGAATAAGAAGGTTAATCAAAGGGGTGGCCGCAATGACCCAGCTGACAATTACCTTCACTTATTAAACTTGGGAATCTTCCTCTTGGTCGGAAAGATTGCAGTTGGAGATCCAATTTTTCAATTGAAGCTCCTCATGAAGACAAACGAATAATTAGTTACCTTGAAGGTTATTCGTCCGTGTATACTTACCTATTTACTCTCGGATTCTGTCATGAAATAGACTCAGTGTTTGAAACTTTTTGAGTCCAGATCAACGTCTGCCTAGCTAAATTAGGCTCGATAGTTTGGAGGGTAGTATCCCGTCTTCACTACTTATCAAATTTTGTCACGACCCCAAATCCCCCACCTTAGTATGTCATGATGGCACCTAGTCTCTAAGACTAGGTAAGCCTAACAAACAAGATAATAAGAAACAAAGTAACAACTGAAAATAAGATGTAAACTTATAAATCTCATAAAAATCCCAATAATGAGCCACAATACAATATTTTTCAAAGCCCGGTTAGACTGAATCATAAGCTCTACAAAAAGGGACTAAAATCTCAATATGCATCATTGTCTGAATAAAGGATAAACAGTAATAAGAGATGGTAGAAGGTGACTCCGAGGCATGCGGACGTCAAGAAGGTATACCTTAAAGTCTCCAAAAATAGTTGATTGATCACTAGCGTCTGGCATGAGCTGATCTACCTGAATCTGTACAAAAATATGCAAATGCGTAGTATGAGTACACCACAACGGTACCCAGTAAGTATCAAGCCTAACATCGGTAGAGTAGTGACGAGGTCAGGTCAAGACACCTACTAGGACAAGATAAACAGAGCAAAATATAATAAAGACAAATAAGAGAAAGCAGAGAAATGAATAATAACAAGAAGTTTAATAACGTAAGCTAATGAAAAAATTTAAAGTAAAAGACAACAAGAAGGAAAGACATAATGAGAACCACAAGTAATCAAATACGGACAAAACAGGTAAGACAAGGAAGGAAGCAACAAGAACTTATTCAACCAACAAGCCTCTTTAACATAGGATGTACAACAAGAATCACAACCGATGACCACGCCTCATATTCACATTTCACAATTTCAATCATAGTCTTTCCTTACATCACCGCGTGAGACTTGCATTTATTTTAAAAAATATTTCCCCGAAATAGCTACACGCGTTTTATCCCCCTTATCTCACCGCGTGACTTCAAGTAATTCCCTTACTAGCAACACACATATCAAGACCACCTTATCTCACCGCATGCATATAAACCCCTATCCTTATATCACCGCATGCATATCAATATCACAACACAATAACAACTCGCAGCACAAGTGCACATATGCCACAACTTGCCAAAATTAACAATACCAATATTTTCACAATAAATAGTCCACGACTCAATCACAATGTGTACAAGAATATCAATAATGAAAAAATGAATGATAAATGTTGAACAAGGAAAAATATCTCAAGAATCAACAACTTCAACCTCAATGTGATAATAGCTTTCACAACTTCAATGTCAATAATCTAACAATAAGACAATTCCCACGAAATAATAATTTCAAGTAAGAGTAATTCAACAATAAAGAGGTAACAAGACAATAAGGGAGGTAACAACTTCAACTAAAGCATATGAGAGCAAATACGACAAGTAAGAGATAAGACAAGTACTAACAACGGCACATAAGCATGTAAGAGTAGATTAATACACGTACGAGTATATTAACGATGAAAGATAATACATGTTGTGACAATTCAATTAAAATCATGGAAAGGGTCTAAATAACCTAAACCGATCAAATACCGCATATAGCATGTGTACCCACTCGTCACCTCGCGTACACCTCTTCCACAAAACACAAATAACACAATCAACCCAAATACTAAGGGGTAGTTCCCCCACACAAAGTTAGACAAGATACCTATCTTAACTAGGCCAAATCAACCTCGAAAATATCTTTTTCCCCTAAAGCTCGCCTCCACATGGATCAAATCTAACCAAAAATAACTTAATAACATCAAACAATTCAAGAGAAACCAATTATAATAGATAAGCAATGATCTTTACACTTTTCCCAAAAAGTTAACAAATCCGACTACCCGGGTCCAAGGGTAGATTCCGACTACCCATAGTCCCACGAGTTCATATAAGTGATTAGTTTTGAAATTCGAGTCCAAATCGACTCTCAAAACTCAAATATTCATTTTTCAAAACATTGACAAAAATTCTCAATTTTCCTCTTTGATTCTCATAAATTTGATGTTAAATCCAAGATATAATCATGAAATATAGTTGGAAATCGTTTAGAATCATTTACCCAATGTTTGTAGATGACTATCCCCTCTCCAAATCACCTCCTACAGAGTCTAGGGTTCTAAAATGAGAGAATATGATGAAAAATCCTGACTCCCAGCCTTTTTGTTCAGCTGCAGATTTTGCATTTGCTACACTGGGTTCGCATTTGCGAACCCTCGCAATTGAGGAACACGGATCGTAATTGCAAACCCTGGCAGTCTCTACAGCAGTCGCAATTGTGACAAAGGCTTCGCAATTGCGAAGCTGACATCCCTCACAAAGCGACCAAGTGGTCGCAAATGCGACCCCAACCCAAGTCTCCTGACTTCGCAAATGCGAAGGTGGAAAGTTGCATTTGCAACATTTGATGCTTGCAATTGCGACATTGAGGTACAAGCACACTAGCATTCCTATTTCAGTCCAAAACTATTATGCGACACGTCCGAAACTGATCCGAGCCCCGAGGCTCCAAACCAAAATATCCAACAAGTCCAAAAATATCATACGAACTCGATCGCATGGTCAAAAGATAAAAATAACATCTAGAACTATGAATTAGACATCAAAACACATGAATTTCAAAGAAAAGTTCAAGAACCTCTAAAATTGCAACCAAACGTCCAAGTCCTATCAAATCAATTCCAAATGACACCAAATTTTAAAAATAAGTTCTAAATAGCATAACAGACCTATTCCAAGTCGCAAAACAATTACGAACCTGATAGCCCAAAAGTCAAACAACGGTCAAACTTCTAAACCTCAAATTGCCAACATTCGGCCAAACAATACAAATCAACCTATGGACCTCCGAATTCAATTTCGGGCATACGCCCAAGTCCAAAATCACGATACGAACCTATCAGAGCCATCAAAACACTGTTTCGGGGTAATTTTCATAAAAGTCAAATATTGGTCAGCACTTCTAACTTAGGCTTCTAAGCCAAGAACCAAAGGGTCCAAATTAACCCAAAATCTTCCCGAAACAAAACTAATCAAGCCCTCAAGTCATAAAACCACAAATACACATGTGTGAAGCATCAAAAGTGAAAACAAGAAAAAATACACAAAACGACCTATCGGGTCGTTACATTCTCCACTTCTTAAAATAAATATTCGTCCTCGAACGTGTATAGAGACATACCTGAAGTAGAAAATAGGTGAGCATACTCTACATGTTGTGCTCGATCTCCCAGGTCGCCTCCTTGATCGGATGACCCCTCCATTGGACCTTCACTAAAGCAATGTTTTTTTATCTCAACTTTCGGACCTATCTGTCCAAGATAGCCACCAGCTCCTCAACATAAGCCAAATACTTGTCCAATTGGACTGAGATGAAGTCTAATACATGAGACGGATCCCCATAATATTTCCGGAGCACGAAAACATGCAACACCTGGTGAACTTTTGATAGGCTGGGTGGCAATGCAAGCTTATAGGCCATCTCACCAACTCTCTCAAGGATATCAAAAGGACCAATGTACCTAGGGCTCAATATCTCTTCTTCCCTAACATCATCATATCCTTCATACGAGAGACCCAGGGCAAAACTCTCTATCCAACCATAAATGCTACATCACGAGCCCTCCGGTCAGCATAACTCTTCTGCCTAGACTGCGCTATACGAAGTCGATCCTGAATCAACTTGACTTTCTCCAAGGCATCCTGAACTCAATCTGTTCCCAACAACTTGGACTCACCCAGCTCGAACCAACCAACTGGAGAACAACATCGTCTCCCATATAGGGCTTCATAAGGAGCCATCTAAATACTCGATTGGTAGTTGTTGTTGTAGGCAAATTCTGCAAGCAGAAAGAATTGATCCCAAGAACCCCCGAAATCCATACCGTAAGCACGTAGCATATCCTCTAAGATCTGAATGGTGCGCTCGAACTGCCCATCCATCTAGGGGTGAAATGTTGTACTCAAATCAACCCGTGTGCCTAACTCACATTGTATGGCCCTCCAGAAATACGATGTTAACTGCGTGCCTCGATGAGAGATAATGGACACCGACACACTGTGGAGACAAACAATCTCACTGATATAGATCTGAGTTAGTTGCTCGGAAGAATAGGTAGTCACCCCCGAAATAAAATGAGCCGACTTGGTCAACCTGTCCACAGTCACCCATACTGCATCAAATTTCTTCAAAGTCCGTGAGAGTCCAACAACGAAATCCATAGTAACACACTCCCACTTCCACTCGGGAATCTCAAGTCTCTGAAGTAAACAGCCCAGCCTCTGGTGCTTATATTTCACTTGCTGACAGTTTAGGAACTGAGCCACATACTCCACTATATCTTTCTTCATTATCCTCCACCAACAGTGTTGCCTCAAATCCTGATACATCTTAGCGGCACCCGGATGAATAGAATACTGCGAACTGTGGGCCTCCTCAAAGATCAACTCATACAACCCATCCACATTAGGCTTACATAACCGGCCCTGCATTCGTAACACCCCATCATCTCCAATAGAAATCTCCTTGGTATCATTGTGTTGCACCATGTCCTTAAAGACAAGCAAATAGGGGTCATCATATTGACGCTTTCTGATAAGCTCATATAAAAAATATCGAGAAAACACGCAAGCAAGAACCCGACTGGGCTCTAAAACATCCAATATGTCAAACTGATTGGCCAAGGCCTGAACATTTATGGCCTCTCTATTGCCGGTAGATATGCCAAACTGCCTAGACTCTCCACCTTTCTACTCAAGGTATCGACCGCCACGTTGGCCTTACCGGGGTGATATAGAATAGTGACATCATAGTCTTTCAGCAACTCTAACCATCTCCGCTGCCGCAAATNAGATATGCCAAACTGCCTAGACTCTCCACCTTTCTACTCAAGGTATCGACCGCCACGTTGGCCTTACCGGGTGATATAGAATAGTGACATCATAGTCTTTCAGCAACTCTAACCATCTCCGCTGCCGCAAATTAATATCTTTCTTCTTGAACATATGCAGGAGACTCCAGTGGTCGGCATAGACCACACATGGGACATCATATAGATAATGCCTCCAAATCTTCAGTGCATGAACAATAACTGGCAATTCCAAGTCATGCACCGAATAATTCTTCTCATGGACCTTCAACTGTCAAGACATGTAGGCAATCACCCCACCGTCTTGCATCAGCACCGTGCCAAGCCTAACACATGACACATCATAATACACAGTCTAAGACCCCGAACCCATAGACAATACCAACACTGGAGATATAGTCAATGCAGTCTTGAGCTTTTGAAAGTGTGCCTCACACTCCTCAGACCATCTAAAAGGAGCACCCTTCTGGGTTAATCTAGTCAATCGTGCATCAATGGACGAGAAACCTTCTACGAAGCGGCGCTAATATCCAGCCAAATCAAGGAAACTCCGAATCTCAGTAGCTGAAGATGGTCTGGGCCTACTTTGAACTGCCTCAATCTTCTTCGAATCTAACTTAATCCTTTCACTCGACACCACGTGACCCAAGAACGCCACCGAATCAAGCCAGAATTCACACTTTGGGAATTTTGCATGTAAGTTCTTCTCCCATAAGGTCTGGAGCACGATCCTCAAATGATGCTCATGATCCTCCCGGCTATGGGAGTACACCAAGATGTCGTCAATAAACAAAATGATGAATGAATCAAGATATGGCTAGAATACACTGTTCATCAAGTGCATAAATGTTGCTGGGGTGTTGGTCAGCCCTAATGACATCATGAGGAATTTGTAGTGACCACACCAAGTCCTAAAGGCAGTCTTCAAAATATCCGGGTCCTGAATCATCAGTTGATGATACCCCCAAGCTCAAAATCAATCTTCGAGAACGCTCTGGCACCCTGAAGCTGGTCAAATAAGTCATCAACGCATGGTAATGGGTACATGTTCTTCACTATGACCTTGTTTAGCTTTCTATAATCAATACACATCCGCATAGAACCATCCTTATTCTTCACAAACAGAACTGGAGCACCCCACAGCGAAACACTCGGCTGGATGAAACCCTTATCAAGCAACTCCTGAAGTTGTTCATTTAACTCATTCAACTACGCTGGTGCCATACGATATGGTAGAATAGAAATGGGCTTAGTGCCCGACAACAATTCAATAAGAAAATCGATATCTCTATCAGGCAGCATGCCCAAAAGATATGCTGGGAATACGTCTGGAATGTCTCTCACTACCGGAACTGAGTCAACGGTAGAAGTATCAACACTGAAATATCTCACAAAGGCTAGGTATTATTCACACCCTTTCTCGACCATCTGTTACGCCTTCAGAAAGGACCCAACTCTACTAGGAATATAATCCAATGTACCCCTCCACTCAAACTGTGGTAAACCTGGCATAACAAATGTCACAGCCTTGGCATGACAATCCAAAATAGTGTGATAGGGTTGACAACCAATACATGCCAAATATTACGTCACAGTATACCATACAAAGAAGCAATAGGTCCACTATAGTCTCATACCCACCAATAACGACTAAACATGACCGATAAACGCGGTCCACAATAATAGAATCTCCCACAGGCATGGACACATATATAGGAGCACTTAAAGAATCACGAGATATATCCTAGTACAGAGCAAAGTAAGATGACACATACGAATAAATGGATCCCGGAACAAATAAGATTGATGCATCCCTATGACAAACTGGAACTATACCTGTGATGACTGCGTCTGATGCGATTGCCTCTGCCTTGCCCGAAAAAGCATAGAATCTGGCATGGCCTCTCCCTCTAGGGCAACCTCTACCTGTATGACCTCCACCCCTAGCTGGTGGAGAAGATGGAGCAACAACCGAAGCAGCAACCATGGCCCGAGCCCCCTGTGGACCCTGTGTAATCCGTGGAGCTTAAGTAATTTATGGAGGTACACCCCTCCTAAGTCTAGGACAGTCCCTTACTATATATCTGGTATCACCACAATCAAAACAAGCTCTCGGTGGGCGTGGCTGCAGAAACTGACCCTAGTCTAGCCGGCTAAACTAACCGCTGAAGGCACCCCGTGTAGGTGATGCACTGGATTGTGGTTGAGCAAAATGTGCAACCTGAGAACTCAGAGTAGTCGGAGCACTGCTAGAAGTTGGAAGTGCTAAATAAACTTAGCGGCTCATATAGCCCCTACCATGATGGGTTGCAACTGGTGTGGGGGCACCACTATATCCTCCAAAATCTCGAGGCCTCTTGGCCTCCCTGCCCTCTCTCTCATAGCCCCGCATACCCTCCAAACTTCGCACAATCTCTAGCACCTGCTGATATGGGGTATCCGTCTCCAACTCTCAAGCCATGCTGAATATAATACCATAGTTGAGCCTCTTGATGAATCTGCGGACTCGCTCTCTGACTATAGAAACCAAGGCAGGTGCATGTCGGGACAACTCACTGAATCTGATGGCATACTCTGACACTGACATAGTCCCTTGACGCAGCTGCTCAAACTCTGTGCGCCATGCATCCCGAAGGGTCTGGGAAACAATCTCTCTCAAGAACATCTCTAAAAACTAATCTCAGGTGAGTGGGGTTGCATCAGGTGGCCTACCCTCCTTGTAAGCCTTCCACCACCGGTACACTACTCCTGACAGCTAAAATATAGTAAAAGCAACTCTGCTCACCTCCACAATACCATGGTGTGGAGAATACTGCGGCACTTCTCTAGAAATTCATATGCATCCTCGTCAGCAATGCCACTAAAAGTAGAAGGGTCATACTTATTGAACCTCTTAAGTCTCCTCTGCTCCTTCTCTGATGCCTTTGGCCTGACCTCAGGCTGAATCGATATAACGGGTTGTACATGCATGACACCCGGGACCTGATCAATATCTACCCGCTTCTCTAGAGTACGGACCGTGGGAGTCTGAGCTCCTCCCCCGGCATGAGATGTAGTTGGTGCAAGGGGAATCAATCCCACCTGAGCTAGAGTGCCAAACATGCTCAAGAACTGTGCTAAGGTCTCTTGAAGTCCAGGGGAAGCAACAGGCGTCTCGGGTGCCTGTCCCCCAATCGGAGCTACTGGTGGCTCCTCAGTCGCTGCTCGAGTAGGTGCTCTGACTGCACCGCGTGTCCCACCTCGACCTTTACCCCGGCTCTGGCCTCGGCGGCTCTAGCAGGGGCATGGGTGTCTGATCATCGGATCCAACAGTGCGTGTCCTCACCATCTGTGGGAGAATAGAAAGGCAAAGATTCAGATTTCGAAGCCAACAAATTCACACGATAAGGAATCAAGTAAGTGAAGTTTCCTAACAGTTTCATAGCCTCTCGAAGATAAATATAGATGTCTCTGTACCGATCCGCAAGAATACTAAACTTGCTTATGACTCGTAATACCTATGAACCTAGAGCTCTGATACTAACTTGTCACGACCCCAAATCCCCCACCTTATAATGTCGTGATGGCACCTAGTTTCTAAGACTAGGTAAGCATAACAAGAAAGATAATACGAAATAAAGTAACAACTGAAAACAAGATGTAACTGATAAGTCACATAAAAATCTCAATACTGAGCCACAATACAATATTTCCCAAATCCCGGTGAGACTGAGTCATAAGCTCTACAAAAATGGACTAAAATCTCGATATACATCACTATCTAAATAAAGGATAAACAGTAATAAGAGATAGTAGAAGGTGACTCTGAGGCCTGCGGACGTCGAGCAGGTATACCTTGAAGTCTCCAAAAATAGCTGAGTGATCACTAGCATCCTACACGAGCAGATGTACCTGAATCAACATAAAAATGTACAGAAGCGTAGTATGAGTACACTATAACGGTACCTATTAAGTATCAAGCCTAACCTCAGTAGAGTAGTGATGAGGCCATGTCAAGACACCTACTAGTACAAGATAAACGGAACAAAATATAATGAAGACAAATAACAGAAAGCAGAGAAATGAAAAATAACAAGCAGTTTAATAACGTAAGCTAATGACAGAATTTATAGCAATAGACAACAAGAAGGGAACACATAATGAGAACCACAAGTAATCAAATACGGACAAAACTAGTAAGACAAGGAAGAAAGCAACAAGAACTATTCAACCAATAAACCTTTTCAACATGGAATGTACAACAAGAATCACAACCGAGGTACCGACTCATATTTACATTTCATAATTTCAATCACAATCCTTCCTTATATCACCACGTGAGCCTTGCATTTAGTTTTAAAAATTATTTTTTCTGAAATAGCTACACGCATTTTAGCCACCTTATCTCACCGCATGGCTTCAAGTAATTCCATTACTAGCAACAAGCGTATCAAGCCCACCTTATCTCACCACATACATATCAACCCCTATCCTTATACCACCGCATGCGTATCAATATCACAACACAATAACAACTTGCACCACAAGTTCCCATATGCCACAACTTGCCAAAATTAACAATATCAATGTTTCCACAACAAATAACCCACAACTCAATCACAATGTGCACAAGAATCTTGATAATGACAAAACTAATGAGAAATGCTCAATAAGGAAAGATATCTCAAGAATCAACAACTTCAACCTCAATGTGATAATTGCTTTCACAACTTCAACGTCAATAATCTAACAAGAAGACAATTTCCACGAAATAACAACTTCAAGTAAGAGTAATCGAACAATAAAGAGGTAACAAGACAATAAGGGAGGTAACAACTTCAACTAAAGCGTATGAAAGCAAATACAACAAGTAAGAGATAGGACAAGTGCTAACAACGTCAAATAAACATGTAAGAGTGAATTAATAAATGTAAGAGTAGATTAATACACGTAAGAGTAGATTAACAGTAGAAGATAATACATGTTGTGACAATTCAATTAAAGGCATGAAAAGAATCTAAATAACCTAAACTGGTCAAATACCAGATATAGCGTGTGTACCCACTCGTCACATTGCGTACACGTCTTTCACATAGCACAATCAACCCAAATCCTAAGGGGTAGTTCCCACACACAGAGTTATACAAGACACTTACCTCAACTAGGCCAAATCAACCATCAAAAATTGCTTTTCCCCTAAAATTCACCTCCACGCGGCTCAAATCTAACCAAAAAAACTTAATATCATCAAATAACGCAAGGGAAATCAATTACAACAGATAAAGCTATGATCTTTATACTTTTTCCAAAAAGTCAACAAAAGTCAACCCTAGGCTCGCCCCGTCAAAACCCGGGTCCAAGGGTAGATTCCGACTACCCATAGCCCCACGACTCCATATATATGATTAGTTTTCAAATCTGAATCCAAATTGACTCTCAAAACTCAAATCTTAATTTGTTTAAAAACTTTGACAAAAATTCTCAAGTTTCCTCTCTGATTCTCATAAATGTAATGTTAAATCTAAGATAGAATCATGAAATATAGTTGGATATTGATTAGAATCACTTATCCAATGTTTGTAGATGAAAATTCCATCTCCAAATCGCCTCCTACCGAGTGAAGGGTTCTAGAATGAGAGAATATGATGAAAAATCCTCACTCCCAGCGCTTTTGTTTAGCAACAGATATCACATTTGTGACACTGGGTTCGCATTTGTGAACCCTCACAATTGCGGAATAAGGATCGCGATTGGGAACCCTGACAGCCTCTTCAGAAGTCGCAATTGCGAAGCTGACATCCCTCGACCAAGTGGTCACAAATACGGCCCCAACCCATACCTGCCGACTTTGCAAATGCGAAGGTGGAAAGTCGCATTTGTGAAATCTGACCACCCTTTCCCACTTCGCAATTGCGAGGCTAGTGCTCTCAAATGCGACATCAGAGAACCAGCACACCAACAATCCTATTTCAGTCCAAAACCATTCCGCGACATATCCAAAACTAATCTGAGCCCCCGGGGCTCCAAACCAAACATTCACACAAGTCTAAAAACATCATACAAACTCGCTCATGTGATGAATACACAAAAATAACATCTAGAACTATGAATCGGACATAAAACGCATGAATTTCAAAGAAAAGATCAAGAACCTCTAGAATTGCAACCAAGCGTATGAATCCTATCAAATCAATTCTAAATGACACCAAATTTTGCAGACAAGTTCTAAATAGTATAACGGACCAATTCCATATCCCAAAACCAAATTTCGAATCCGATATCCCAAAAGTCAACCCACAGTCAAACTTCTAAACCTTAAATTGCCAACTTTCGGCCAAACAATACAAATCAACCTACGAACCTCCGAATTTGAACCCGGGCGTACGCCCAAGTCCAAAATCACAATACAAACCTATAGGAGCCATCAAAACACCATTCTGATTTCACTTTCACTACATTCAAACATTGATCAATACTTCTAACTTAGGCTTCTAAGCCAAGAACCAAAGGGTCCAAATTAACCCAAACTCCTCCCGAAACAAAACTAACCAACCCCACAAGTGATAAAACTACAAATGCACATGTGTGAAGCATCAAAAGGGAAAACGGGGCACAAATACATAAAACGACCGATCGGGTCATTACAAGTTTAGTCTCGATAGATTTTATTTTTTGACATCTTCTTCATTTGTATTCTCCCAAGGTTTTTTGTGATGGTATTTTTACTCTTACTACTCGTAGAAAATGAGTAATAATTGACTCTGAGGATGATCACAACCCTGGATAGTATTGCCGGTACGTGGTTGTTCCTACCAATGAGTTGGTTTCACCCGGTAATTGCCCATTTCCACAAAAGTGGAATTACACCCACAAGTCTTATTGAACTATTCTAAATTACTTTTTCTTCTGTTTTCGTAATCGTCTATAATGAACAAATTTATCCCATGTGCAGCTACAATGGAGGTATTCGGAGAAGTTTCGGATCTTCACAGTTCTAGCTTTTTGTTACATGATTTGAGGCCTTGAATAGCTTCATTTGATATTATATGACTTGTGTGCATGGTTCGTCTCGAGTTCCCGAAAGTTTAGATGTATTTAGGAAGAGAAATACTAATTCTAGCATTTTAATATGTTGGAGTTGACCATGATCATCATTCTTGATAAATGATCTTGGATCGGTGTTTAGACTATTCCAATAAGTTTGTATGCTGATTTTTTACTTGTAAAAATGTTTAGTTTGGGACCCAGATGACCCGAGGTTGTTTCAGCGCTTATAGTTGAAAGTTTGAAATTTGAACTTATGAACTTAAAATCTTTGGTTTGATGGTTGATTCTTAATTGTTGATGTTATTTTGATGTTTTCAGCCTCCAAGTGAGTTTGTGTGGAGTTTATATACTTCTTTGGATGTTTTGACTAGGGACCGAGGGGCTCGGGGGAGTTTCGGATTGGTTTCAGATCATTTTCTTGTGTTTTTTGCTGATGGGAGTTTGGTGGTGCTACAGGTATCACATCTGCGATGGCCAGGTGTGTAGGTGCGAGCTTGCCCCTATAGTGGGTAGGCTCGCATCTGCGAGGAAGGGAGTTCGGGCAGACTGTCCCACCTACATTTCTAGGTGTGTAGGTGCGTATGTGCGAGGTCGCTCGTGCGGGTGTTGGCTTGCATCTACAAAGAGGGGCTGGTCATGGTGTTGCGTTATACTTGTGTGTGCTTCATGGCACCTACAATTATCAAATTAGCGAGTGGCCTAGCACAGATGAGGAGGAAGAATGGGTCAGCGAGAGTCGCACTACGAGATCCACATCTTCGGGCTTGATGTCGCATCTACAACATTTGTAGCCATGCAGGATGGCACATGTGTTGGACGGGGTCGCACTGACGCATGTCGAACCTGCGATTCTCCTTCTGCACTTGTGATATCTGAGGCATAGTAAGGGGAGAATAGCTTCTAGATTTGGTTTGTTTTTCACTATTTTTGAAACCTAGACTACATAAGGAGGCGATGTTTGAGAGGATTTTCAATCCAATTTCAAAGGTTAGTGATTTTAACTTAGTTTTGATTTATTTTCATATTTCTTTTTATAGATTTACCCCTAAATCTAGGATTTCAAAGATTAGAAAATAGGGGTTTTGGTAGTGACTTAAAGAATTAAATTTGGAGATTAAGATCTCGATTTAAGGCGCAGATCTTGAAACTAATCACATATTTGGTCTTAGAGAAGAATGGGTAATCAGGATTTGGTCTTGATTTCAAATTTCAACCATGTGGGCTTGGATTGACTTTCTGCTGACTTTTCCAAGTAGGGTAAATATCAAACCTTTTTAGTAATAGGAGGGTTCATTAGGCTTGTTTTGACTTATTTAAGTATTATTTGACTAGATTCGAGTTATTTAGATACTTATTTTAAAGGAAAGGCAGTATTGGATTGTTAAACTTGTTCCGAAAATAGGTAGATATCTTTGGTTAACCTTGACTTGAGGAAATTAGGTTGTAAATATTTTACTCGATATGTGCTAAATATATTGGGGCCATCATGTATGCATGGTGATGAGTATATATGTGTTTGTCATGGTTTAAAGCATGTGGGTAGAATTAGTTTTATTCATGTTTTTCCTTATTTCATGTATTATTCTCTTACTCTATGCTAAATTGTGAGACTACTTGATTATTCATGCGTTAGTGGCTTTATTTTGAGCTTTTGTTGAGATATATGACTAAGATTAGCTCTTGGGATATTGAATAGACTATCACACCTTGGCTGTGTTCATCTTTTCTTTAAGCAATTATGCTTATCCGTTATCTTGATACTATATTATGCACATTGCCATGTTTGTTGCTTGTTGATAATTTCCATATGAATTGGTATATTATATCGGGTTGCTCGTCTCAATAGTGTTATAACATGAGCAGTTTCCTCGCCGCAACAATATGGCTATTGAATCAAGTTGATCACTGTAATGGTATTGTGTTTAATCGGGTCGCCACAACGAATATGATATGCTTATTGTGTTTGGTTTATGATATTGTCTTCCTTTGTCGATTTGGTTATGTTGTTTCATAAATATCGTTTCATCCTCTTTGGTTTGAGTTGTTGAGAAAGATTTGATTGTTTTATTTGAGAAACATGTTCGTTATTTCCTTTAGTTGATCACTTTGTTATTTCTCTTATTTATGCTTTTTATTTACCTTGATATTTCTCTTGCTTATTAATTGTACATGTTTATATAGTAAGTGTCTTGTCATAACCTCATTTCTATCTTATCGAGGTTAGGCTCAATACTTGCTGAGTATATTGGGTCGGTTGTACTCATACTACACCTTTGTACTTCTTGTAAAATTCAGGCGTTGGTCCTAGTGGAGTCTCG
The DNA here is from genome assembly GCA_000715115.1 of Nicotiana otophora. Lineage (NCBI taxonomy): Eukaryota > Viridiplantae > Streptophyta > Magnoliopsida > Solanales > Solanaceae > Nicotiana > Nicotiana otophora. Next base: position 16,543 of record AWOL01S0149533.1, read on the forward strand.
AGAGGTGTTTAGCTTTGATACTTGGGAGACTCAGGGTAGTGACGCAAACCCGTTCATAGGACTTGAAGTCACCTTCCTATATCTCCATTGCTGTTCACTTGTTTCAGACAGTATTGTATTTATTTTAAACTTTTTATTTAGAACTTTTAGAGCTTATGTACTCACTGGCACCAGTCTTGAGGTTTTGTTTAGACAGTCATATTGGTTTTAGACTTGTTACGTCATTTTTGAGATTTTACTCTTTATTTATGATATTAAGTTATTAATGTTTTATTTTATTTATTTTGTTATTGTTAAGTGTTGGCTTGCATAGAGAGTGGAGTTGGGCGCCATCACGACCCCTTTGGTTGGGATTTCAGGTCGTGACATATTGGTATCAGAGTACTAGGCTGCATAGGACTCACGAGCCATAAGAAAACTTGGTTGAGTCTTGAGGATCGGTACAGATGTGTCTGTAATTATCTTCGAGAGGTTATAAGGATTTTAGGAAACTTCACTTTCTTTATTTCTCTATCGTGCAACTTTGTTCTATCCTAATGTTTGAATCTTTACTCTCTTATTCTCTCACAGATGGTGAGGACACATGCTTCAGCCGCAGCTAAGCAGGAGCTAGAGCCCCAAGTTATAGTCATTGCTAGGAATAGAGGTTGGGGCAGGGGAAGAGCTAGAGCCTAGCCTAGAGCATGTTCGCTGGCACCTACAGCTACTCATGCTCATGTTAGAGCGGCGTCAGTCGTGCTCCAAATAGCTTTAGATGGTAAGGAGATTCTAGTTCAGGATGACCAAGTAGGACCAACTCAGGTTCTAGAGGGGATTATTGCTACCCTAGTGCTTCAGGATGCTTTGTTCCGTATGATTGGCTTCATGGAGAGCATGGTTCAGAAGGTTGTACTTCCTATGTCACCAGCCACTTCTCAGGCTAGGGAGGAGCTCAGACTCCTACCACTCATACTTTGGAGTAGATGTCTCAAGGGTATTAGACCCCAAGAGTGCTACCAGCTAGTATGGTTCAGCTTATTGTAGTAGCACAGCCTGAGGTTAGGTTCACGATGTCTGTCGATGCGCTGAAGAGGATGGATAGGTTTCAGAAGTTATTTTCCCTTAGTTTTAGTGGTGCACCTTCAGTGGATGCCCAGGAGTTCTTTGACCGATGTTATGAGATCTTCCGCATTTTAGGATTGGTTGAGTCCAATCGAGTGGACTTCATTGTTTTTCAGATGCAAGGTTCGGCGAAGAGGTGGTGGTAGACCTATGAGTTGGGAAAGACAGTAGGATCACCTCCTCTTACTTGGGCTTAGTTTTCGCATCTTTTCTTAGTGAAGTTTATTTCGCTCACTCAGAGGGATGATCTACACAGTCAACTTGAGCATCTTCAGCAAGGAGGCATAATAGTCACCCAGTATGAGATGAGGTTTGTTGATTTGTCTTTTCATGTAGCTACCCTAATTTCTATGAGATAGAGAAGGTGTGGAGGTTCATAGAAGGGCTTGCTTATGGTATTAGACTCCAGATGGCTAGAGAGAATGAGACTACGACTTCATTCGCTCAGGCAGTTGAGATTGCTAGGAGGATCGAATGCATTCGTGGCCAAGGGAGAGAGGCAATGTCTAATAAGATGCCTCATCATTTTGGTGGTTTCAATGGTGCCTCTTCTAGAGGAAGGAGTCATTTTAGTCGAGGTCATGCGATCAAGCTAGTCTAGTTAGCACTTCTGGTTTCAAGTGGTACTTCTGGTGGCAATGGTACGTATGGTCCTTGTCCTCAGTAGTCATAATTCAGTGCATCACTAGCTCCTGTCAATGCACCTCTAATACAGAGTTTCTATAGTGGTTATTTGGGTCGTCAAGGGCAGTTTCATACTCATCAGTTAGGGTTGCTTTGAGTGTGGGGATATATAGAATATTAGGAGGCATTGCCCGACCCCAGATTGGTGATTTGACTATTCTATTAGCTTCATATGATTATTTTGGACTTGTGTGTGTGTTAGGTTTTGGGTTTCGGGTGACCCCAGGTCATTTCGGTGCTTCTAGTCTAAATTTAGAAATTTAAACTTTAGAAATTTTGAAATTCATCATTTGATGTTTGATTCCTTGTTTTGATGTTATTTTTGGTGGTTTAAGCCTTCGAGAAAGTTCGTGTTAGGCATATAGACTTTTTGGGATGGTTCTATGGGGTCCTGAGGGGTCAGATGAGTTTTGGGGTAGTTTCGGACCTTAAGGTTGATATCCTCTACTTGGATGGAGAGTTTGTTGCAAGTTGCAATGGTTTCATGAATTGAGTTAACTGGTATGTTTCTGGTCAATGGTGTTGTTATGAGGAGGATCATCCTATTTGTGATTTATAGTTGATAGTGGGTTTCTCGTATTTTCATATGATATCATGATAGATTCAATGAGCCGTGTGGGATTTGGGATAGTTTACCAGTAGCCCTATTTAAAATGTATATGTCATGCGGGGTTGGATTTGCTTATAGTGTGCATCATTTACTACAGATGTGTCATTGGGTGGAGTTAATGCAATTCATGTCTTGGTTTGTTTCATGTGTTATTCTCTTATACTATGATGGATTGTAAGACTACTTGACTATTCACACGCATGTTATGGCCCTGTTTAGGTCTCATGGCGATATATGAGCGAGACGACTTTTGAAATGCTGATTTGCTTATTGCACTTTAGTCGTGCTTACCTTTTTCATGTTGTATTATGGTATTTTTCTCCCAAAATTATTTTTGCACTTTACATGCTTGATGATGCTACACATGTGTTTGGTGAGTGTGAGAACGATTTCTCCATGAGTATTCACATGTGGATTGATATGATTGGCTCGAGTTGCATGTTGCAATGATATTATATTGGATCGGGTTGTACACTGCAACGGTAGTACGTGGTCGGGTTGCACGCCGGAACGGTATTATGTTATGATATGAATCCTTGTGCTTAATTCATGTATGATGCTTCTCCTTTGTTGAAATGGTTTGTAAGGTTATGTTTTGTTTGATTTATCTATTAAACTTACTTAATAATTCTCTTATTTTGTCCTCTTATTAATTTTATTCGACATGCTCGGGTTATTGATTATATGGTGTATGGACTGTGTCGTATGAGATTCCATGTTGCATTTGGTGTGACTGGTTAGTCGAGCATATTGTACTTGATGAGACGAAGTTATCGGACCTGGAATTAATGCGATCGAATATGATTAAGGCATGTTTGGAAGAAGAAATTCGTTAGGCAACTCAGAATTTGGCATTTGCGGTTCATCTAGTGAGGAGATTAGCGGAGCAGTATAGGAAAAGGAAGAAGGACTTACATATGGTATCCATTGACCTTGAAAAGCGTACGATAAAGTTTTGAGGGAGATTTTGTAGAGGCGTTCTGGTAGTGTACACTAGGGTGATTAAGGATATGTATGATGGTAATTAGGGTGAGGACTATGGGAGGTGACTTAGAGCATTTTCCTGTTGTGATGGGGCTGCACCAGGGATCGATTCTTAGACTATTTTTATTTTCCTTGGCGATGGATGCGCCAACACGACACATCCAAGAGGAGGTGCCTTGGTCCAGGGGTTGATGAAGGTCTTGCTTTGGAAGAAGAAGACTTTGAGGAATTCTATTGGGAAGGAGTGGTGCTGCGGCTTGATATAGAACCTAAGTTGCAGAGTTTACCACCTCTTCTACTCCTAACTTGAGCAGAAGGAGGGAGTTCATCAACGATGATTATATTACGGGGGTCTGATGATGAACAAGGATTTGAAGAACATGAAGCCATTTTTAATGATAAAAGCACGAAGGTAGAGAAGAAATTACAGAAGAAGTTTAGACGTAAAAACAAGGAAGTAGAAGAAATTTTTGGGTGGTATGTAATGTGGTATTTATAAGGAAGAACCGTCATTATGAACCATCATCATGAAACCGTCACTTCAAACTGACACAGCCGCAAAAAATCCCTAAAAAGACACCATAAACTACAGAACCAATCATAACAGGACACGTGTCTCGAGCATTAAATGAAAAGGACGTACGTCTCTTCGCTTCTAAAGAAAACATAATGATGTTGGGAAGAGGCGGCAAGACATTCCCCCCATAAACAAACATACTACTTCCCGAATATTCAGTTGAGAATATTCAGAAAGTTGGGGGACTACCTATATTGGTGAAAAAATGGACATGCCACGTGGATTAACGATATGGTGACAAATGGTATTTGAATCAGGTTAATAAAGAAGAGTGATGAGGCAAGGTTAAACTACCCACAGGATTGATGACAGAAGGTACTATATCTAATAATTGGGAAAGAAGAAATAGGCATGGGATGCATGAAGACTATAAAAGAGGAAGATTCATGAACAATTACGAATATGGAAAGGGAATTAGCATTATCCCTGATTATGCACGATTGCTTATTATTACCATAACTGTTAGGGGTAATTTTATTAACGGGTAATTAATGCAATTAATGTTAATAACCGGNTGAGATGAGGTTTGTTGATTTGTCTTTTCATGTAGCTACCCTAATTTCTATGAGATAGAGAAGGTGTGGAGGTTCATAGAAGGGCTTGCTTATGGTATTAGACTCCAGATGGCTAGAGAGAATGAGACTACGACTTCATTCGCTCAGGCAGTTGAGATTGCTAGGAGGATCGAATGCATTCGTGGCCAAGGGAGAGAGGCAATGTCTAATAAGATGCCTCATCATTTTGGTGGTTTCAATGGTGCCTCTTCTAGAGGAAGGAGTCATTTTAGTCGAGGTCATGCGATCAAGCTAGTCTAGTTAGCACTTCTGGTTTCAAGTGGTACTTCTGGTGGCAATGGTACGTATGGTCCTTGTCCTCAGTAGTCATAATTCAGTGCATCACTAGCTCCTGTCAATGCACCTCTAATACAGAGTTTCTATAGTGGTTATTTGGGTCGTCAAGGGCAGTTTCATACTCATCAGTTAGGGTTGCTTTGAGTGTGGGGATATATAGAATATTAGGAGGCATTGCCCGACCCCAGATTGGTGATTTGACTATTCTATTAGCTTCATATGATTATTTTGGACTTGTGTGTGTGTTAGGTTTTGGGTTTCGGGTGACCCCAGGTCATTTCGGTGCTTCTAGTCTAAATTTAGAAATTTAAACTTTAGAAATTTTGAAATTCATCATTTGATGTTTGATTCCTTGTTTTGATGTTATTTTTGGTGGTTTAAGCCTTCGAGAAAGTTCGTGTTAGGCATATAGACTTTTTGGGATGGTTCTATGGGGTCCTGAGGGGTCAGATGAGTTTTGGGGTAGTTTCGGACCTTAAGGTTGATATCCTCTACTTGGATGGAGAGTTTGTTGCAAGTTGCAATGGTTTCATGAATTGAGTTAACTGGTATGTTTCTGGTCAATGGTGTTGTTATGAGGAGGATCATCCTATTTGTGATTTATAGTTGATAGTGGGTTTCTCGTATTTTCATATGATATCATGATAGATTCAATGAGCCGTGTGGGATTTGGGATAGTTTACCAGTAGCCCTATTTAAAATGTATATGTCATGCGGGGTTGGATTTGCTTATAGTGTGCATCATTTACTACAGATGTGTCATTGGGTGGAGTTAATGCAATTCATGTCTTGGTTTGTTTCATGTGTTATTCTCTTATACTATGATGGATTGTAAGACTACTTGACTATTCACACGCATGTTATGGCCCTGTTTAGGTCTCATGGCGATATATGAGCGAGACGACTTTTGAAATGCTGATTTGCTTATTGCACTTTAGTCGTGCTTACCTTTTTCATGTTGTATTATGGTATTTTTCTCCCAAAATTATTTTTGCACTTTACATGCTTGATGATGCTACACATGTGTTTGGTGAGTGTGAGAACGATTTCTCCATGAGTATTCACATGTGGATTGATATGATTGGCTCGAGTTGCATGTTGCAATGATATTATATTGGATCGGGTTGTACACTGCAACGGTAGTACGTGGTCGGGTTGCACGCCGGAACGGTATTATGTTATGATATGAATCCTTGTGCTTAATTCATGTATGATGCTTCTCCTTTGTTGAAATGGTTTGTAAGGTTATGTTTTGTTTGATTTATCTATTAAACTTACTTAATAATTCTCTTATTTTGTCCTCTTATTAATTTTATTCGACATGCTCGGGTTATTGATTATATGGTGTATGGACTGTGTCGTATGAGATTCCATGTTGCATTTGGTGTGACTGGTTAGTCGAGCATATTGTACTTGATGAGACGAAGTTATCGGACCTGGAATTAATGCGATCGAATATGATTAAGGCATGTTTGGAAGAAGAAATTCGTTAGGCAACTCAGAATTTGGCATTTGCGGTTCATCTAGTGAGGAGATTAGCGGAGCAGTATAGGAAAAGGAAGAAGGACTTACATATGGTATCCATTGACCTTGAAAAGCGTACGATAAAGTTTTGAGGGAGATTTTGTAGAGGCGTTCTGGTAGTGTACACTAGGGTGATTAAGGATATGTATGATGGTAATTAGGGTGAGGACTATGGGAGGTGACTTAGAGCATTTTCCTGTTGTGATGGGGCTGCACCAGGGATCGATTCTTAGACTATTTTTATTTTCCTTGGCGATGGATGCGCCAACACGACACATCCAAGAGGAGGTGCCTTGGTCCAGGGGTTGATGAAGGTCTTGCTTTGGAAGAAGAAGACTTTGAGGAATTCTATTGGGAAGGAGTGGTGCTGCGGCTTGATATAGAACCTAAGTTGCAGAGTTTACCACCTCTTCTACTCCTAACTTGAGCAGAAGGAGGGAGTTCATCAACGATGATTATATTACGGGGGTCTGATGATGAACAAGGATTTGAAGAACATGAAGCCATTTTTAATGATAAAAGCACGAAGGTAGAGAAGAAATTACAGAAGAAGTTTAGACGTAAAAACAAGGAAGTAGAAGAAATTTTTGGGTGGTATGTAATGTGGTATTTATAAGGAAGAACCGTCATTATGAACCATCATCATGAAACCGTCACTTCAAACTGACACAGCCGCAAAAAATCCCTAAAAAGACACCATAAACTACAGAACCAATCATAACAGGACACGTGTCTCGAGCATTAAATGAAAAGGACGTACGTCTCTTCGCTTCTAAAGAAAACATAATGATGTTGGGAAGAGGCGGCAAGACATTCCCCCCATAAACAAACATACTACTTCCCGAATATTCAGTTGAGAATATTCAGAAAGTTGGGGGACTACCTATATTGGTGAAAAAATGGANGTTTTGTAGAGGCGTTCTGGTAGTGTACACTAGGGTGATTAAGGATATATATGATGGTGATTAGGGTGAGGACTATGGGAGGTGACTTAGAGCATTTTCCTGTTGTGATGGGGCTGCACCAG
>AWOL01S0149548.1:0-22962 GCA_000715115.1 Nicotiana otophora
GATTGGTTGGTATGTTTGGTTGAGGTCCCGGGGGCCTCGGGTGTGTTTCGAATGCTTAACGGAGGAAATATTGGACTTAGGAAATTTCTGAAGTTTGCTGGTTTCTGGTGTGCGGAACCGCAGATGCGGTTGAAGGCCCGCAGAAGCGGTTTGACTGGCAGAAAAAGGGCTAAGTGCGAGGGTTTGATTTCATTCTTCATTTTTGGACTTGAGAGCTTTGAATTTGGCGATTTTTCGAGGGATTTTCAGAGGAAGCTTTGCGGTAATAATTCCTAACTCGTTTTTGGTTGTATTCATTAATCTATAGTTGTTTTCTCCATTTAATTTCGGATTTGGGGTTGAAAATTTATGGAAAAGTTTAGAAATGTTCTTAGGCTGAATTTTGGGATTTTGATCGAGATTTTGGTATCGTATTTAAGTAATTTTGTTATGAGTGAACCCGTGAGTGAATAGATGTTCATATTTTATGACTTTTACCCGATTTCGAGAAGTGGGCTAGGGGAGGCTTTTTAGGGTGATTTTCCAATTTCTTGCTTTAGCTCTGATTTCATTAGCTAGATTAGTTCTTTGTAGTTATATATATGTTATATAATTGATTTTGGCTAGATTTGGGCAATTCAGAGTTGGATATTCGTGGAAAGAGCATTGTTACGGATTGATTGAGCTTGGTTCGAGGTAAGTATCTTGCCTAATTTCGTGTGGGGGAAGTACCCCTTAGGATTTGAGTCTTCTATGCTAATTGTAATCCGTGTACGCGAGGTGACGAGTACGTGCTCGGACTTATTTGTGGAAAGTTGACCTTTTAGGGTTCTTAGGTCCTTGTATTCACTGATTATGCCAGTATTTTCGTTATGATTATGTTTATTAATTACTAGTTTCACTTCTACCTGCTTTTATTATAATTAATTGCTTCATGATCCACTCTTGTTGTTTAGTTGATTCATCTGTGCCGTAACTGAAATTGTTATCTCTTCTATTATCATGTTATTTTTCCCCTAACTGCTTGTCTTTATTTAAAGTTATAATTATCTCTTCTCTAATTGTTCATCCTTAATTGAGACTATGACTATCTTTCTACTGCTTATCCTTAATTGAATTTGTTGTGTCTCTTTCGTAATTTCCCGACCTTGAAAGAAGTTTAGATATCTTATATCTTAGTTGACTTGTCCTTTTTTAGGATCATTCGACTTGTGTTAGCTCCCTTGTTGTCAAACTGTACATTGTGGACCGTTGTTACATAATATTTTCTTTCTTGTTGAGTTGTTCTTATTATGACTGGCATTCTCTATTATGGCCACTCCTTGTGACTTAATTCCTCCGTTTTTTTGAGTTCTGGAATTGTTATTGTTGTTGTTGTACTTGTTATTCTTGCATATTTACTTTGGGACTGCGAGGCGGTACCTCGGGAGATCCCCCTGTCTTGTATATTTACTTTTGGGACTACGAGGCAGTACCTCGGGAGATCCCTCTGTCTTGCATATTTACTTTTAGGACTACAAGGCAGTACCTCGGGAGATCCCCTATTGAGCATTTACTTTTGGGACTACGAGACGGTATCTCAGGAGTGGCCTTTGTTGACATCTCTTTGTTATGAGGTTGCACGAGGTTTCTGTCGTACTATTGTTACTATTGATATTTGCATATGCGACATGGCAAGGCGGGATATATATATATATATGTTGGTTGTGCATGTGGCGAGACAAGGTGGGAACATTATTATGCATGTGTGGTAAGCTAATGTGGCGAGATAATGTGGGAACATTATTATGCACATGTGGCGAGATAAGGCGGACATTTATTTTACTGTTGCACACGTGCCGAGACAAGGTAGGTTGTGTCAGGGATTGATTTGTGATGACTTGTGATGGCCTGAGGGCATTCTTGTTGTTGATACTTGTGTAGTGGTACACTTATCTATGTGAGCTTTATTTTGTGGAAAGTTGTGTGAAAACATTCTACGTGTTGTCCATTTCTNTATTCTACATGTTGTCCATTTCTTTCCCTGTACTTACTAGTTGGCATGAACTATGTTAGGACACTTACACGAGCATACACATAGTTGAGCACTCTTATCGGTTAAGAAGTTTTCTTGATATTGTTGAGTATAGATGAATACCCGTATTTACTTGCCTTCTATGTGAGAATGGCTATATTTGGCACGTGAGTCGTCAGTATGGTTATGAAGTGAAATGAAGGTACAGGATTCCAAGTGTTAGGGTTAAGGTATTGGAACCCGTGAGTTATGATTTATCCGAGGTTCAGTACCTCGTAGAGTTTGTTGACTAAAACCTAATGTGAAAGCGATCGTTGTTGCTGAGTTATTAATTGTCCTTGCTATATCTGTGATTTCATATTTAGGTAGTGTTTATGTTCACCCTTCTGTGTCATTATTATGGTATTCCGCTGATACTTGTTGTTGTCCTTTCCTATTGCAATTATTGTATTGTTAGTCATATCGCGTAGTCTTTATGTAGATATTATATTCTGTTGTTTCTATACTTATACTTTGTTCAGGTTGTTTAGTCCAGTCGGTGTCTTGACTATTCCTCATCACTACTCCACCGAGGTTAGTCTAGATACTTGATGGGTACCATCGTGGTGTACTCATACTACATTTCTGTATATTTTTGTGCAGATCCAGGTATTTCGAAGTCAGTTGATAATTAGCTAGTTGTGCGGACTGTTGTTGTGGAGATTCAAGGTAAACCTGTTGCTGCGTTCGTAGGCTTCGGAGTCACCTTATGATTTGTATTCACACTGTTTGTTTATTTCAAACAGTTGTATTTAGAAAATTGTAACAAACTCTATAGAGCTTATGACTTGTGCTACCGATTTTGGGAATTGTAAATTTTATAGAAATTTCTATTTCGAAAGTTGTTAGATGTTATTTAATTATTGTTGTTATTCAGTAAATGCTAGGCTAACTGTCACGACCCAAAACCTAACCCGTCGTGATGGCGCCTATCGTGATACTAGGCAAGCCGACCTTTCCAAAACACTTTCCAAAATTTAACAGAAATGAATTAAGACATTTAAAATAACCTATTTTCATAAAAACGAGGGCAAAACCCAAATAAAACATAAGTGCGAAAAAAATAGCCCCACATTGGGGTGTCACGGATTCATGAGTATCTAGATATCCAGTCTAATAAAACAGTGTCTAAGTATCAATACAGAAAAGAAGGAAAACATAGAAGGAGAGATAAGGTCTGTGGACGCCGATACCTACCTCGTAGTCTCCGGTGCTCGATCGCGCACGAACTCAACGACCTCCATGATCAAACACACCTGGATCTGCACATGAAGTACAGGGTGTAGCATGAGTACAACTAACTCAGCAAGCAACATAAATAAATAAGGAACTAAGAAAGTAGCGACGAGCTATACAAATACAGTTCATTTTCAACAATTCCAGCAAAGAATAGACATGCTTTCAAATCCGACAGTTCAAATCAAATCAGTTCTTATACCATTACAATGCAGGTAAATCCAGATATATAATCTTTCAGAAATTTCACAACAATGACAAATAGCAGCTAAGTGCATCAACAAATGAAAAAAATAAAGCAAGTACAGCTTCTCAGGGAAACAGTCACTCAGCTCATCACAACAGCTCAAATCACTCGACTCTCAGCCCTCAATACTCATACCCAATAGGTACCTGCACTCACTGGGAGTGTGCAAACTCCGGAGGGGCTCCTTTCATCCCAAGTGCTATATCCGCACGGACAACTCACGTGCTATAGTATCAATATGTGGAATCGTACGGACAACTCACGTGCTGCACGGACAAATCACGTGCCAAAGTATCAATATGTGGAACCGCACGGATAACTCACGTTCTGTACGGAGAACTCACGTGCCATAGTATCAATACCTCACAGACAGGCCTTAAGGCCTCGGTCAGTCATCAACCTCTCTAATTTCTCGGGCTCTCGGAAATCACAAAGATCGGCCCAAACAAAGATAACATAGTGTATCAACAAGAATCAAGAAGAGACTGAGATATGATACGCAAGTAAAACCATGACTGAGTACAAGACAACAATTAGCAAATACTTCAACAAGTATGCGACCTCTGCGGTCCCAACAGTACCATCGCATAGCCTAAGCATGATTTCTAACATGATCTGCAGTCAAATTTCTATAACACAGAGAGAATATGTAATTAACAATAGGCTATTCGACTTTACAGTCTCACGGGATGGACCAACTCACAATCCCCCATTGTGCACGCCCACACGTCCGTCACCTAGCATGTGCGTCACCTCCAAAATAGTCACATCGTTCCAAAATCCAATATTTCACACTCTCTGGACCAGATTTAAAATTGTTACTTACCTCAAACCGCGCAAAATTCTACTCAGCAATGCCTTTGCCCCTCGAATCAATATCCAAATGCCTCGAATCTAGCCACAAGCAGTACAATATAATTAATATAAGCTAAAAGAATCAATTCCACAAGAAAAATACGAAATTATAAGCCAAAATGTGAAATAGGCTCAAACGCAACCCCCGGGCCCACGTCTCGAAATCTGACAAAAGTCACAAAACCCGAAAGTCCATTCACTCACAAGTCTAACCATACTAAATTCATCAAAATACGACATAATTTGGTCCTTCAAATCCCCAAAATTCACTCTCCAATTCTCAAGCCCTAATCTCCCAAATCTCACCTCAAAAACTCACCAACTAGGTGTAAAATCAGTGGATAATCACCATTATTGAAGTTAAATAGGCACAAGGAACTTACCTCAGCAAACACTTCAAGATCCTCCTCAAAATTCCCCAAAATCCAAATTCCAAAATGTGAAAATGGCGAAAAATCTCGAAGCCTTCTATTTATAGGCTCTGCCCAGCAAAATCGCACATGCGGACCTTCTGTCGCATCTGCGATGCCGCACCTGCGGAAATTCCATCACAGGTGCGGATCCTACTTAAGCTCCCAAATTCCGCATCTACGGTCATATATTCGCACCTGCGGGCCCTGTCCGCTTCTACGATCCTTCCCACTCAGGCTTTTTTCCGCATTTGTGCCTCCCCTTCGGCATCTGTGGTTTCCCAGATGCACTCCTAACCTTGCACCTGCGCTTCCAGTCCAACCCATACTTGCCCGCATCTGCGTCCTCCTCTTCGCTTCTGCGGGGCCGCACCTGCGTCTCTCACCGCAGGTGCGAAACGCCAGAACACCAGAAGAAACCAGTAATGCCTAAGTCCAAATTTCCTTCCGATGGGCATCCGAAATACCCCCGAGACTTCAACTAAACATATTAACAAGCCATATAACTTCATGCGAACTTAGCCGAACCTTCGAATCACTCAAAACAATATAAAAACACCAATTATACCCGGATTCAAGCCTAAAGAACTTCTAAACTTTCAAATTCCACAAACAATGATGAAACCTACCAAACCACGTCCGATTGACTTCAAATTTTGCACACAAGTCATATTCCACATTACGGACCTACTCCAACTTCCGGAATCGGAATTCAATCCCGATATCAAAAAGTCAACCCCTCCCCCCCTCCGATCAAATTTTCAAAAAATTAAACTTTCGCCATTTCAAGCCTAAATTAACTACAGACCTCAAATTCACAGTCTGGACACGCTCCTAAGTTCAAAATTACCCAAGGAAGTTAACGGAACTGACGGAACTTCATTCCGGAGTCGCCTTCATACACTTCCGACTACGCTCAAAATTCTGAGACTTAAACTTCTGTTTTAGGGACTAAGTGTCCCATACCACTCCGAAACTAAAAACAAGACCTCTCGACAAGTCACATAAGCAAAAACAGGTACGGGGAAAACATTAAATAGGGGATTGGGGCTAATACACTCAAAATGACTGGTCGGGTCGTTACACTTACCTAGTCCATAAGACTAGGTGTCATCACGATACCCAACGGAGGGAAAATTTGGTCGTGACATATATATATATATATTGTAAATAACAATAATGTATAAGTGGTTGACTATTTTTGACCATTAATATCATTCATAATAATTTTAAAAACTTATTTTTGTTATAGAAAAAAATAGTTGAGCTTGGGCGGGAAAAATTAAATCACAATTTCTGACCGAATTCGGTCGGTATACTTGAATGTTTTATAGTTAAATATTTTTTCGTAAATAATATGCAAGTCTGACAAGGTCTTAGTCAAATATTGACCAATTTTCGACTGACATCGGTCGAAATTTTTATGTGTCAGTTTAAATACTTTTCTTTATTATGGGACCACTTTTTCGACCGAAAGTGATCGGTATTTTTTAGTAAAACTTTTTAATTGACTTTTGCGACCAATCTCGATATTTTCCGACCGATTTCGATCGGTATGATTTGGACGGATTTTGGCAGATTTCTAGTAGTGAAAACTTAAAAAACTAGTTTTTGGAGCTTTTGAAAGATCCGAGATTATAAATCCTTTTTTAAAAATTCAAAATTTCAAAAACTAAGTTTCCAAACTTAAAATTTGAAAGTTTTCAAATGTTCGTTATCAATAAGGTATATAAAAAAATTAGAGTCCATTTACAACTTGTTTGGGTGGTTGTTACCCATTGTATTGTATCGTATTGTTTTTTTAAATTTAATATTTGACTTGATTGTTACTTAAATTTTATTGTATCGTATCATTAAATCAGTCTACGTAACGACAAAAAGTGTCACTTTATATAATGACGGATTTGGTGTGGTGGCATCGTTACCTTACTTTTTCCTCTCATTTTGTCCTTATTTGTTATTAAATAATTATATTTTATCCTTTACCCTACTTTTTTATATAATAATTCTACTTCGTATTCTATTTTTTCTTAGTAATGTTGCAAGTTTATTCTTTATATTTTTGGTGCGTGACATCATGAAATGATGAAAAACGATACAATTTATCCAAACATTGTATTCATCAAACAATACAATACAATATAATATAATATAATATAATACGATACATTATGAAACGACATGTATCAACCATCCAAACAAGTTGTTAGTTAGCTGGTTATAAATAGTTGATAAGTTTTAAATGTTGAAAAGTATTATTTTAGTGTTAAAATAATTTTATAAATAAGCAGTTATGTCTCTGGATAGAAGTGAAATAATGTGTAATAAGAAGTTAATGTGATTGGTGAAAAAATAATAATAAGCTACTTATTTGTTAAAATAACTAAAATACCCTTAATTTATTTTTTAAAAAATTAAATTTAAAAGTTTATTTGTAAGAAAAAGGGAGGAATACATATGGAGTGAAGAGGAAGTTACGAGTTCTTTTTATTTTGGGAAAGTATTTTGAAAATTAATTTTTTTATTAAGGATAAAATATTAAAAATCTTAGTCAAACATCCAAACTTATGTCTTTTGGCTGTTTTTTGCTTATAAGCGCTTAGAGTGTTTATCGAACGCATAGATAAATCAAATATGAACTGATTTGGCAAACTAATAAGCTCCAAACACTCTCTTAATCGAGAAATTAATGATATTTTCAATATAGACAACAACTCTCCTCTTGCTTAGGTCAATTTGGAAATCATCTTTGTGATTTCCAACAAAAGATTAACAAAAGGATGTGAGACTGGTGTGTGTTGGTTGGCTTATCTCTCAACTCATCAAAAGAATAAGAGGGTGTTTGGCTAAGCTTATAAGCTGATCAAACTGGCATATAAGTACCTTTTGGCTTATCTACGCGTTTGGTAAACACTCAAAGTGCTTGTAAGCCAAGTACTTATAAGCTAAAATCAGCCATAAGTCATAAGTTGGTCACCTCCAACTTATGACTTTTCAACTTATAAACACTTTTAGTTTAACCAACACTTTTACTAGTTTATCCTTAATAATATTTTCTAATTCACAAAATACTTTTTCCAAAATAAATTTCTTGACTTTCTCTTCATTTCATATTCGTTACTAATTCTTTTCTTTACAAAGAAATTTTTAATTTATAATCTTTTGAAAAAAAATTCAAGGGTATTTTAGTCATTTTAACAAAAGAATAGCTTATCATTATTTTTTAATCAAACACGTCAACTGCTTATTATCAGTTTTAACTTGTGATGTTGATTGAGTGTAACACGATACTTTGACAAATTAGTCAATGTGCATTTAGATTTCTCCAGACAATATTTAAGATAACACTATTGAAAATAGCTGATAAAATTTAAAATTTGAAATTAGTATTGAAATTAATTTTATAAATAAGCCGTTATGTCTTTGAAAAAAGTGTTGAAATGAGTAATAAGCAGTTATTGTGTTTGGTAAAAAAAAATGCTGATGAGTTACTTATTTGTTAAATAACTAAATTACCCTCAAGTTATTTACAAAACAATATTAAATTTAAAAGTTCATTTGTAAGAAGGAATAATAGATATAGAGTGGGGAGGAAGTTAGGAGTTTTATTTTTGGAAAGGTATCTTGAGAATTTATTTTTTTTAAGAATAAAATACTAAAAATATTGATCAAAACAAAGTACTTATAAGCCAAAAACCATAAGTTAGGATAACCAACTTATGACTTTTCGCTAATTTTGGCTTATAAGTATGTTTACCCTTAAAGTTGGATAACAATTACACTTATAATGTGGTTCTAAGGATATGTAATTTCACTTAATATTGATAGATAAATATGAGGATGGGTAATAGAAATTAACAATAAAGTAAAGCAAACCGGTGTTAGAATGGAACTCGGCCCTCGAGTTTGGATACCCTCGAACTGGTTGATGCCAGAACAATTAAAGTATAACAAGCTGATGAACAATAGTATAAACGAGAAAGAGAATTATATTACTTTTTATATTTGTCAATCGTGCCCTACAAAAGATTAGAACCCCCATTTAGATAGTAGAGGAATCCCACTTATGGTATGATTCTAATTACAGAAGAAAATCCCATGATTAGCTAGTTAACCGTTTCTGATTTGATCCGTTCTGAAATTTACGCCATGATCCTAGACCTGTCACCGAGGTTTACGCTGTAATTCTCGACCAGTCATGGATATCTTACCTTTCTGTTATTATGTTATCTTCGATCTTGCTCGATGTCTGTCTCGTTTGGTTTCGCTCGCTACTAGCCTCGATCTCGATAGGTACCTCGGTTCTGAACTTGGTACCTAGTCCTCATGATTTAGTCTATTCCGTTACGAGGCCGTCCTTCGATGCAATATTCCGGTCTCGGTCAAACAGTAAAATCGGGTGGGCTCGATTTTAACCGTATACAGATGGTCCCCTTATTTTTTGGAGTGTAATGACAAGAAACGAATTGAGCCTTCGATTTTTCTACCTCGACCTGTCATGACTTCATCCTCGTGACAGAAGTGACCGAAATGTCCTTTCTGTACAGTTACCAAGGCATTAAATGCGCGTCAGTCGATGGTCGGCCACTGCCAATTTTGAACCGCCGTTGTGAAATCTATAAATAGCTCCTCTCTTCACCATTTCGAACTTTTACTTTCAAATTTTCAATCTCCAAAGCTTTTTACATCTTCTAAGTTCTTCCTCTGCAAATCTACGATTTTCACTACTAACTTCCTCTTAGAATACCAAATCTTATCATCTCCATCTATTTTTAACTTCAAATCCAAATGGCAAAAACGTCAAAAATTGTTCCTCAAAAGGAAAACACTTCTTCATCGTGGACGGCCGGCGATAAAACACCGGTGGAGCCGCGCCCTGAGGAGTGTGTTCCCGGGGGGTGCGTCGTCACTTCCGACTTTAAGACCGATAAAGCCTCGTTGATTCTCGGTCGATGCAAGCCAGTGTCGAGGTATATATATGCCTGATAACCGAGGGATACCTTAAGCAGGTAAAGAAAAACTGCAACTGAGAGGGAAAAGAGGTGGTGATCCTAACCCCCGAAGTGGACATCACCACCCATGTGGAAGGGTTTCTAAGTGTTTACACTTACCCTTTCACGCTAGTCCCCCTCGACCCCATCGTCGTTGATTTTTGCCGTCAATATCAAACAACCCTAGGCCAAGTCTTTATGAGCAAAGTCGAGGGGATACCTTTCACCCTCGACCACCTCATCAGGTTGTACAGCCCCCGCTTCTATCGAGGCGGGTTGATAAAACTTCAATGCCGAGCTACCAAAGTGTTGTTCTCGAGCATAGACGAGGACAAGGACTGAGGCTGGATGGGCCGGTTCATTCAAGTGAGGACTTCCGACCTGAACCCAGCTGAGAAGATGTCATTTCCCGAGAAATGGAATATGAAGCGTAAGTACAATCTCATTGTTAGCTCCTATTTATTGTTTTTCTCCTTTGCTTCTTCTCATCAATATCCTTTTCCGTGATGTAGCGGTCGCTTGGATGCCCGATGTAATTCCTAACCTCAAGAGCTGGGTTCGGGACTTGTCCTCGACCTCTACGTATTCCGAGCGCTCATGGCGCGATTTATCAAAGCGTCGATGGGAGGCCAAAAATCATGGTAAGCCCCTTTTCCACGTCTTTAATGATTTTGTTAAAGCATTTCTTACTTAATTTCCTTTCACATAGGCCTTGGCAAAGATGTTGTCATGAGGCCCTTATCTTGTGAGGAGGATACTTCGATCCCGGCACCGAAATCGACGAAGGACAAAAAGAGAAAAAAGACCTCAACCTCCGAGGATCCAGTACCTAAGAAGAAGAAGGCTCGTAATCCGAGGAAGAACATCATCCTCCTGACCGAAGACTCTATTCGGCGTCTAAGGGAAGAAGATAAAGAAGGGGAAGAAGATGACTCGGGGATGGTAGCCCGAGTGGGAATGGGCACTGAGGCCCCAAAGGTCACTGAATCGGTGAAGGCTGCAGAGACTCTGTCTCGAGATGAAGGGGTCTCGGGAAGAGACTTGGGTGAAATTCCCGAGTCCTCGAGGATTGAAGATGCCTCCCACCATAATGATCCAACGAGTGGGTATGGTTGTAGGGGCTGGTCTCGAGGCCCCTCGAGATGGAGAATACGCCCCAAGTGATCCACTTGGGGCAATAGAAATTGGAGGCTCCCCCTTGCTCCCCTCATTTTTTGAGGAGATGGTTCAAGAGGCTCGGGCCTTGAAGTCCCTCTCCATCGAAGGAGCCCACAGAAGGGAGGACCCCTTCCGTGATTACTTTACTAGGGTCGAAGGTGATACCGGCCTGAGTGACTTGGAGGTCTCGAAGAAGGACTTGGGCGGGGCATCGAGTCTTTTCAACGAAGCGCAACAAGCTCTGAATCAGGTAAGCCTTAATTCCCCTTGTTGGTATTGCCCTTGTGTTCATTTATAACTTCTTTTATTCTTTCTGTGTAGGCCTCAGTTCTTCATCGAGATGCATTTTCTCGGTCTCGAGCTGAGCTTAGTCGGTACGAGGCCGACATTCAAAGGCTTACCAAGGAGAGGAATGCCCTCAACCTTCTCGGTGGGAAAAAAGAAGAAGAGATCAAGAACCTCCGAGCCGAGTTGGCCACGACTCACAAAGATAAGACCGACCTGATCGAGCAGGTAATGAAAATCTTAAACTTTCATGGGCTCGACTCGGGAACGGTGGCTAACATTTCACTCTCACAACTGTAGTAGAAGGTCGAGAGGATCAAGCAGTTTAGTGAGGAGATCAACATGATTAAGGCGGAGTCCTTAGGATAAAAAGAAGGTATGGACCGCTTTGCTGCAGAAAAGGGGCTGCTCGAGCCTAATTGTCATTGGTCGAAAGTCAGCTTCGAGGCATGAAGGAGAAGAGCTCGACTCAGGAAAAGAAAATAGAGGAGCTCGAAGCTCGGTTGGCTTCCGAACTTGCAAAGGTCAAATCTGAAGCCGAAAAAGCTACAGCCGAGGCAGATGTGATCGTGGCCGTCTATCGGGCCGATGCTGAAGCCGCTCAAGTCCAAGAGAGAGAGGCAGTCGGGACCGCTCAAACTCGAGCACATTAGAATGCCGAACTCGCCAAATGCCAATCTCGGAGGGAAACCCTCAAGGAGATTCACGCTCGAGGTTTAGATCTTACCGACGAGATAATAAAAGCTAGAGAGCATGAAGCTGATGCTGAAGAGCTGGCCTCCTCCGATGATAATGATGATGCCGAGAGCAAGATCGAGTCCGAGAGAGGGGGGGAGAGGGGGGGACCTCGATGGAAAGGAAGCTCCCCCTAGAGTAAATTAGGAACCTTAGGATTTGTGTAGGATCCTGATCGGACCTTGTAAATATTCTCAAATATATAAAGATCTATTTCTGACTTGTATTTATTTCATTTTCTGCCTTATGAAAATTTTGTTTCATTCATGCCTTATGAATACTTTGTTCATAAGTTCGAGGCTTAGGAAATTTGATCGAACCTGGACTATTGTATTTTTTATAAACGAGTGAGTACTTGTTCGAACTCGGAGTAAGGTGACCCTTAGGTTTTAATTGAGTGAGGAAGATTTCTCGAACTCAAAAATAAAATGGCCCTTTAGGCTCTTGAATTAGGCCGATACGGCCATAGTTAAAATAATGGCTTTCTCCCCCTTTTCGGCTTGAAACGTTTATTGTTTAATCATATAAACTTTGTTATGCCTTAGCATGAAATAAAGAATTTGTTCGAGAGTTCGAACGACATTGTACCCATTAGGGTTTTTCGAGGGTCGATATTATCGAGACCCTTAGTAATTCAGTGGAGGGTAGCCTTTTTAACCGGTTTATGAAAATATTCGAAGGCATGTTTTATAATAGAAATCGGACGTCTCTGAACCGTGTTAATTTGGTCGCATCTCTTAACTTGGGATTCGCCTTTTATTCTTGTTCCCCTATTCCCGAGTGGGGTGGTCATGGCCTATAAAATCGAGGGTTGCCTTTTTTGAGGTCTTACGATCTCGAAGTTTTAGTAATTCGATTATGTCGATACTTTGGATGGCACTCCCCGAGTGTGGGGTCAATTGTTTGAACTTTAGTTGTGATCGTCCCTTAAGTCAGTTTCCACAACATATCACAAGCATGGCATTGTAAAGTAAAAAATTTTCTAAGGCATGAAATATCTGGCAAGGAAAAATACTTTTTTCAATAGATTAACATGCGTACATGTTTGATATTAGGGCTCGAGTAATATACACGGGCATGGTTTGTTCTACCGTTTGACCCTTACAAAATTTTCCTATCGAGACCCTGTCGGTACGAAGTATTTTCCTATCTGAAGGTGAGGCCCCCCAGTATTCGAGGTTGATTGTAAATGAGCCTCGGATACTGTTAAATTGATCTAAGTTAGCATGAACAATGGTTGCCTCGTTAAAAGCCTCGCCGAAAAAACCCATTAGGGACAAAACCCGGTCTAAGGGAAAAAGAATGCAACGCGTGCTTTCAGACCTAAGGACTTTGTGTTTGAAGAATCCTTCGATGTCTTAGCAGTAATATCGTTTGAGAATCCTTCGATGCAAATGGTTAGTATAAAATATAAATGAAAATAAAGAAGTTCGTACCTTAGCAATAATATCGTTTGAGGAGTGATATATTCTAATTGTTTGGTAATTGTTCGTCATTCATCGTGCCAAGTTTGTAGGATCCCTTTCCGATGATAACGAGGACCTGATACGGTCCCTCCTAATTCAGTCCAAGTTTTCCTTCGTTTGTGTCTCGAGTATTGAGGGTGACCTTCCTCAGAACCAAGTCCCCGATTTTAAAGTGTCGAAGATTGGCTCTTAGATTGTAGTACCTTTCGATCCGTTGTTTCTATGCGGCCATCCGAACGAAGGCGGCTTCCCATTTTTCATCTAGCAATTCGAGGCTTGTATTCATAGCCTCATGATTTGACTCTTTTGTTGCATATCGAAACCTAACTCTTGGTTCCCCGATTTCAACTGGGATCAGAGCTTCAACGCCATATACTAAAGAGAACGGTGTTGCCCCCGTACTGGATTTTGACATTGTTCGATATGCCCAAAGGACTTCGGGCAATATTTCTCTCCATTTCCCCTTAGCGTCATTTAATCATTTCTTTAGATTTTGAATGATGGTCTTGTTTGTCGATTCAGCCTGTACGTTCCTACTAGGATGATATGGCGTCGACAGGGTCCTCTTTATTTTGTGATCTTCGAGAAACTTTGTCACTTTGTTGCCGACGAATTACTTTCCATTGTCGTATACGATCTCGACAGGCATCCCGAATCGGCATATAATGTTGTCCCAGATGAAATCTATGACTTCTTTCTCGCTAATTTTCTCGAAAGCTTGTGCTTCAACCCACTTAGAGAAATAGTCACTCATAAACAAAATAAATTTAACTTTACTTGGGGGCGATGGTAGAGGACCGATGATATCCATTCCCCATTTCATGAATGGTCATAGGGATAAGACTGAGTGGAGTTGCTCTCCGGGTTGGTGAATCATCGGCGCATAACTTTGACATTTGTCCCACTTTCGAACAAACTCTTTTGTATCCTTTTCCATATCGGCCCAATAGTATCCTGCTCTAATGACTTTGTGAACCAATGATTAGGCACCTGAATAATTTCCACAGGTGCACTCGTGGATTTCTCATAGGACGTAGTTGGTATCTCCTGGTCCCAAACATTTTGCTAATAGTCCATCGAACATCCTTCTATACAGTGTTCCATCTTCGGGTAATGTAAATTGTGCGACCTTCGTACGTAGAGTCCTCGATTCCCTCGGATCCGATGGAAGCTTCCCGTTCTTTAGGTATTTGATATATTTGTTCCTCCAATCCCGGGTCACACTTGTGGAGTTGATTTCGACATGGCCTTCTTCGATTACTGACCTTGAAAGTTGTACGACAGTCCACGAGCTAATCTCGTCGTCTTCGACTGATGACCCCAAATTTGCGAGGGCATCGGCCTCACTGTTTTGTTCTCGAGGCACATGCTGTAGGGTCCATTCTTTAAACCGATGTAGAGTCACTTGTAGTTTGTCCAAGTAACTCTGCATTCGATCTTCTCGAACCTCGAAGGTTCTGTTGACTTGGTTTACCACAAGAATGGAGTCATATCGAGCCTCGATGACTTCTGCTCCCAAACCTTTAGCTAGCTCGAGACCTGCAATCATGGCCTCATACTCGGCCTCATTGTTAATTAACTTGGCCGTTTTGATAGCTTGTCTAATTGTATTACCCATGGGTGGCTTCAAATCGATGCCTAAGCCGGACCCCTTCACGTTCGAAGCACCGTCTTTGAAGAGGGTCCACACCCCCGATGATGCACCCGACTTTATTAATAGTTCCTTTTCGACCTCGGGTATGAGAAATGGCGTAAAGTCGGCCACAAAGTCCGCAAAGATTTGAGACTTGATGGTCGTTCGGGGTCGATACTCGATATCGTACCCACTGATCTCGACAGCCCATTTGGTCAATCGGCCCGAAAGTTTGGGCTTATGCAAAATATTGCGAAGGGGATAAGTAGTCACCACGCCGATCGGGTGACACTGAAAATATAGTTTTAATTTCCTGGAGGTGCTTATTAGGGCAAACGCTAATTTTTCTAAGTGTGGGTACCAGGTCTCGACCTCACCTAAAGTTCGACTAACATAGTAAACCGAAAATTGCGTACCTTGATCTTCTCGAACTGGGACCCCACTTACCGTGATTTCTGAGACTACTAAGTACAAGTAAAGTTGCTCGTCTGCTTTTGGAGTATGAAGCAGTGGCGGGCTCAAGAGGTACCGCTTTAATTCTTCTAATGCTTGTTGGCATTCCGGGGTCCACGCAAAATTATTCTTCTTTTTGAGCAGTGAGAAGAACTTGTGACTTTTATCTGAAGACCTCGAGATGAATCGGCATAGGGCGACTATGCACCTGTTAATATTTGTACGCCCTTAACATTGTCCATGACTGTGATGTCTTCAATTGCCTTGATCTTATTGGGGTTGATCTTGATACCCTGATTCGATACCATAAAGCCGAGGAACTTGTCTGAGTCGACCCCGAATGCACATTTCTCCGGGTTGAGTTTTATGTTGTATTTCCTTAGTATATCGAAGGTCTCCTGCAAATGTGTCAAATGGTCCTCTGCTCGCATGGACTTAACTAGCACATCATCAATATAAACCTCCATTGACTTACCTATTTGTTCTTCGAACATCCAATTTACTAAGCTTTGATAAGTGGCACCAGCATTTTTTAGTCCAAACGACATTACATTATAACAATAGGTGTCGTACTTAGTGATAGACGAAGTCTTTTCCTGATCCTCCAGGTTAATTTGTATTTGATTGTACCCGGAGTAGGCATCGAGAAAATTAAGGATCTCATGGACGATCGTGTCATCGATCATGCGATCGATATTTGGCAGAGAAAAAGAGTCTTTAGGATATGCTTTGTTTAAATCTTTATAGTCTACGCACATTCTAAGTTTATTTCCCTTTTTAGGGACTACGACTACGTTTGCTAACCATTCAGAATATTTTACCTCCCGAACGGATCATATTTTGAGAAGTTTGGTTACCTCGTCCTTGATGAATGTATGTTTTACCTCGGACTAGGGCCTTCTCTTTTATTTTACCGGACGGAACTTCAGGTCCAAGCTTAGTCGATGTGTAGCATTCCGGCGGGATCCCTGTCATATATAGGTGGGACAAAGCAAAACAATCTATGTTATTGATAACAAATTTAATGAGTTTTCCCTGAGCTCGGGGGTTAACCCCGTACCCAGGTATACCTTTCGATTGGGTAGATGCTCGATCAGTATGACTTGCTCCAGATCTTCGACTGTCGATTTGGTGGCGTCGGAATCCTCAAGGATTATGAAGGATCGAGGGATCCAGTAGTCATCGTCCTCATTCGTTACTTGCTTCTCTGACTGAGCCGAGGCTGGTGGATGTGGTTGCTATTTAGCTTCCCATTTTCCTTTGGACTCGGATCCCTTTGTTGATGAAAACGCCGATACCGGTATTACTTCGTCAATCGCAAACAACTCGTTTGCAGCATGTTGTTCCCCATACACCATTTTTACTCCATCCGGTGTTGGGAACTTTATCATTTGGTGAAGGGTCGAGGGGACCGCCCTCATGTTATGAATCCAGGGTCTTCCGAGCAGTGCGTTGTATCTCATATCGCCCTCGATCACATGGAACTTTGTTTCTTGAATAGTTCCGGCTACATTTATTGGTAGGATGATTTCACATTTAGTTGTTTCACTCGCCATGTTGAAGCCATTGAGAATCTGAGCTGCGGGTACGATCTGATCTTGTAGGCCAAGCTGCTCTACGACCCTCGATCGAATAATATTGGCCGAGCTTCCTGGATCAATTAAAACACGTTTTACCTGAATTTTATTCATAAGGATAGAGATTACCAAAGAATCATTGTGGGTTTGTGAGATCTCTTCTGCTTCCTTATCATTGAATGATAAAGTGCCTTCTGGCACATAGTCTCGAATTCGTATTTCCCTGGCGATTGACACTTTAGTGCATTTGAACATGGGCCCTTGTGGAATATCGAACCTACCAACGATCATGTGAATCACGTGTTGTGGTTCTTCCTGCTCGTTTTTCCGTTTGCATCCCTGTCTCTGAAATAGTTCTTAGCTTAGTCACTCAAGAATTCTCGAAGGTGACCCTCGTTGAATAGACGGGCCACCTCCTCCCTTAGTTGTCTGCAGTCTTCGGTTCTATGACCATGTGTACCATGGTATTTGCATATTTGATTGGGGTTTTTTAGGGATGGATCGGTTTGTAAGGGTCTGGGTCATCTATAATCTTTGATTCTCCTAATGGCTGACACAATACCTGATGCGTCGATGCTAAAGTTGTATTCTGAAAATTGTGGTGCTTCTGTGGGATCGGCATGTTTATCGAAGCCACTTTTGCTCATGAGCCCTCGAGAGCACTGTCCTCGATCGTTCCTTTGATCATTTCAGATGAGATTACGTTCGGGGCCGCTGTTTCTACTATCTGCGTTGTATGGTTGATACAGATCTTTGTTCGACCGGGGTTCTCTGTCGATATCCCTTTGAGTTATGCCGACGGGCCTGTTTGGATAAACGAAACCGTAAGGGGTCCCCAATTGATCATCCTCGACCCTGATCTTTGACTGGTACCGATTATGTACATCGGCCCAGGTTACTGCTAGATATTTAATTAAATTCCGTTTTAGATTTCGTGATGCCACTGAACTGCGTTCGTTCAAACCCTGAGTAAAGGCTTGAACAACCCAATCGTCTGTGACCTGTGGTAGTTCCATGCGTTCCATCTGGAACCGAGATACGAATTCCCGTAATATTTTGTTGTCCTTTTGTTTCACCTTAAAGAGGTCTGACTTCCTAGTTGCAACCTTTATTGCTCCGGCATGTGCCTTTTATGAAGGAGTCTGCAAGCATGGCGAAGGAATCGATGGAATTAGGCGGCAAATTGTGGTACCATATCATTGCTCCTTTCGACAAGGTTTCTCCAAATTTCTTCAGTAAAACAGATTCAATCTCATCGTCTTCCAAGTCATCCTCTTTTATTATGCATGTATAAAAAGTGACATGCTCATTAGGATCGGTGGTCCCATTGTACTTAGGAATTTCTGGCATTCAAATTTTTTTTGGAATGGGTTTCGGAGCCGCACTTGGAGGGAAAGACTTCTGTACGAATTTCTTTGAATCCATACCCTTTATAATCGGCGGTGCCCCCGGTATTTGGTCAACCCGAGAGTTGAATGTCTCTACTTTCTTGTCATTTGCCTCGATTTTCTTTTCTCCCTATTCAATCCGTTTAGTGAGCTCCTCGAACATTTTCATAATGGCGGGGTCAGCCCCCGATTCGTTGGCATTCGACATTTCCAGCACATGCTCGGTCCTGTGGACGACTTCTGGTTCGATCCTACTCGGTGTTCGTTGTTGATTTTGTAGTTGTGCTATAGCGGCTTGTTCGCCATCTTCTCTGCCCTACGTACCTCGACCACTTGATCGAACTTCCCTGCGTACATTACATTCGGGATCAACGCCTAAATTTGCATTTAGGGCGATATGTGAACTGACATCAACGGGATTTGCAATTGGTGCTCCCTCGAGGTCAGTCTGAGGCACCTCGATTCCTGGGGAGACTATGTTGTCATTTTTCCTGTGAAATCCGAGGCTGTTGTCACCATGTATAGGCACTGCTTGTGAGTTTGACATGTTTATCCTGAAAATAAAGTTTCTTATGAGAACAAGTGTAAAGCAGTGTGTGTTATCGGAATCAGTATTAAGCAATCACTATTATCCTAGGCCCCACGGTGGGTGCCAAACTGTTTACCCTTAACGTTGGATAACAATTAAACTTAATGTGGTTCTAAGGATACATTATTTCACTTAATACCGATAGATAAATATGAGGATGGGTAATAGAAATTAATAATAAAGTAAAGCAAATCGGTGTTAGAATGGAACTGAGCCCTCGAGTTTGGATACCCTCGAACTGGTTGATGCCAGAACAATTAAAGTATAACAAGCTGATGAACAATAGTATAAACGAGAAAGAGAATTATATTGCTTTTTATATGTGTCAATCGTGTCCTACAAATGATTAGAACCCCCTTTGTATAGTAGAAGAATCCCATTTATGGTATTATTATAATTACAAAAGAAAATTTCATGACTAGCTAATTAACTGTTTCTGATTTGATCCGTTACGAGATTTATGCCATGATTTTCGACCGGTCACGAATATCTCGCCTTTCTATTATTATGCTATCTTCGATCTTGCTCGATGTCTGTCTCATTTGACTTCGATCGCTACTAGCCTCGATCTCGACAGGTACCTCGGTTCTGAACTCGGTACCTAGTTCTCGTAATTTAGTCTGTTCCGTTATGAGGCCGTCATTCGATACAATCTCCCGGTTTCGGTTAAATAGTAAAATTGGATGGGCCCGATTTTAACCGTATACAAAGTACTTTGAGTATTCATCAAGTGCGTTGATAACTCAAAATGTGTAGCTGGTTTAACAAACTTATAAGCGTAGCCAATTACTCTTTTAATCGAGAAATTAAAGACGTTTTCAATAGCGACAACAACTCCCCTCTTGTTTAGTTCGATCTGGAAATCCTCTTCGTGATTTCCAACAAAAGAATAGCTAAAGGATGTCAGACTAGTGCGTGTTGGTTGGCTTATCTCGCAACTCATCTAGAGAATGAATTATGCCTCAATGTTGATGATTTATAAGTTGATTCAAGCTAGCACCGAATCAATTGGAAATCCAAAATGACGATACAACTTTAGTACCATACCTCTTGGGACTCCTCTTTGCAGCAAATCCACTTTAATAGTAAATTTATTTCTAGTTAAAGTAATTTGATTTCAATTAATTCTTTTTCTATTATGTTTTTTCTATCAATGCTTGGATTCAGCGTTGATCAAATAATTGATTCAAGATAGCACAAAAATTCGCCGTGAGTTCGAAATGACGACACAACACAGGCGGCCGTACCTCAAGAGATCTTCTTTGCCGCAGATCCACTCCAACAGTAACTATTTGACTAATTTAAATAATTTAAATTCAAATTAATTTCTTTTTGTATTTTACTTTCGTAGCAAGGTTTGAATCTAGTGCTGATGATTTATCAGTTGATTCAAAACAACATCGGAATAAGTTCGGCCGAATGACGGCACAACACAGGCCGCCATACCTCGGAAAACTCTCATGTGCCACATTTCCACTCTAAATGTGAGTAATCATTTCACTAATTTTAGTAATTCGAATTAAATTCAATACCTTTTTTGTTCGATAATTTTGAATTCGGTAAAAGTAATTAGATAAATTCATACATTTCTTAAGATTTTGGTTATTCCGGCGAGTAGATTTATTCTATACTTGTATTGTTAATTGAATGTAACTAGATATTTTGACAAATTAGTCAATGTACATGTAAATTGTTCCAAACACTATTTAAGAAAGTAATATGGGACTGGTACTCATGATTAATAGAAAATGAATGTATCAAGATGTTATTTTGAAATGTAAGACGGACGTCAAAGCTGCTTTAAAATCCAACACATTGCTTTCTCACTCTTTCATGTCCGGCCCCTCACCCCTTCTTTCCCAAATCCGAACACTGTTTTCGGTCACTCTTGTAATCCTAGTGAAGATTTAACTTTGTTGAGTGTAAGTCTTTATACCAAAAGACTTATTATGCAAAATTTCATATTCAAAACTGTGCTGGAGTGAGCCTCTTTGCGGAGGGTTTAAAAAGCCCTAATTTTTCCATCTGGGTTATTGAGATTTAGGGTTTTAATCAAAACCCAAATCTCTTTTTCCCCCTTTAGACCTACAAAATAGTGAATTGAAGCTGTTATGTTGTGTACATAATGTGCAATTCCTTGTATTAGGTTTTAGATTTTGTGGATCTTTGTGTGTTTGATTTTAGGGAAATGGATGGGCGGAGAATATGTGCGAGTCCTCGTCCATGTTGTGGGAGGAGGGTGGTGGCGAAGAAGCGGCCACGTGGAGGGGTTGATGGGTTTGTGAATAGCGTCAAGAAGCTACAACGGAGGGAGATTTCTTCGAAACGTGACCGTTCTTTTAGTATGAGCGATGCCCAGGAGCGCTTTCGGAACATTCGCTTACAGGTTTGATTGATCCTTTTGCTCAATTCCTGGTGTTGGATTTAATTTATTGCTCAGCTTTTGTGTTACTCTGTAAGCGGAGATTTGATTTATTACAGAATTATTGGTTTTATGTTGGTTGAGAGGAATTGGGGATACGAATAGTCAGTTCTTGAGTTTATGACCTAAAATTTGATTACTTCGTGATTCGTCAATGGCTGATACTTGTTTGGGGTCCTAATAGGCAAATTAACAGTTTGTTTCCATTTGAGTAGTTTTATGTGAAGAAATGAGGATTTTGGCAAGTGGACTGTGGACTTGTAATTGTATTGGTGAATTGATGTAAGGCTGTGGTTGGTAAAGTGTGTGTTTATTAACAGTTTTGTCACTGGAGTTATCAGAGTGAATATAGAAGTAAACGTAAAAGTTGTTTACGGTGAAATAGGGAAGCGAAGAAGAAGATATGTAGGAATCACCCCTTCATTAGCACAGTCAGAATACTAACTGGAATACTATGACATCATATAATTATAACTTAAATTTCCCATTTTGTAGGCAAAATAATGATAATTATTAGATGTTATCCGTCACAAAAATATATTATGTTCCATTACAGTTGTGATATTCAATGTCTATGAGTTGATATTACATCTTAAGTTGTTTGACTTAAATTAATTTAACGTTTTAATTGAACCAGTGAGTAATAGTATGAAACAGACTTCTTATTGCTTTGTTGAGGGGATGCATTAAGAGAGCAGGTGGTATTAGAGAGCTGATGGTTTATATCTAAGCAGTATATGCCTTTTGCATGTTTATTCTCGAACCTCTTGTTCTATGATGCGAAGTCTTTTGCTGATTTCGTGTACAAAGTTGATTATCCAGATAACGGATCTTTTTATGTGATTTGTTCCATAATTGATGCCTGACTAATTTATGATTGATTTTTTTGTTCACCTTCTAGATTACAACAACAACAACAACAAACCCAGCTTTATCCCATTTCACCTTCTAGATTCTTGAAATTAAATATTTCCATGAACAATTGACCAAGGTTAGTGGGAATTCTGGCTAGCTGGCCGGACACGACGGTTATAAAAAAAAGGCAGAATACCCTAATAGACACTCATACTTGCACCGTTTTGACATTCCGGTCCTCATACTTTACGAGTTTTCATCTAGACATGTCCACTTGATCAAAGTCAATCCTTTAAACACTTCTAACCGAGTGTGTACCTCAATTGTGCTGAGTGGGTAACACATCAGCAGCCACCTCGGAAAAAGACTGCCACATCATTTATTTTCTCAGCAAGTATTTTCTTGTAGAGAAAAGAAGAAAAATCCCAAACGACTCCTTTACCAACAAGAACCATTCCATAGTTCATCTCATTCCTTATCTCACTACCGTGAACCACTCCATAACCCCCACTGAAGATCACCCTTCCATATCTCATCAGGCAGAACCCTTCTTCATCCATAAGTACAGCCTCACCCATTAACTTCTCCCCAATGTTACCGCTGGTAACCACATAAAAAAAAAAAAAATTA
>AWOL01S0149557.1:0-11270 GCA_000715115.1 Nicotiana otophora
AAAATTTTAACACATAACCATGAAATCAAATTGTCAATAGCAGGCTCCCCCACTTAGCTTTAAACTGCAATTATATAAACTTAGAACCCGCAAGGATTTCTCCTTCTAAATTACCATGATCTCTCACTGTTAACCCGCCAAACTTCTCGAAGTCTTTTGTTAAGCTTTTCATGAATATTCTGAATCACCAGCTATAGTCACACACCTGACCTCTTACCGGGTAGCAAGTAATAATCCTTGCAGAAGCTTTATCAACATCACACCACCGCTAACTGCTCACAGGAAATAACCCACCTGTGAAATTCCTTATCAACATCTTCCAAAGACGCTGCACTGGGTGCAACGACCACGTAATCAGTAAATTCTCCTGAGTTCATGCTCGCCCACCATTTGTATAAGTCTGCACTTTCCCTTTTGATATTAATTGAAAGTTCAACAATACCTTCCGAACTCAAGTCATATTGCGCCTGAAACGATAATCAAATCTTCACATCCCTCTTCATTTCAAACAAACTTCTTTCCGCCATATTCAATCTTTCTTCGTATAGTAACCATCACTCCAAATAAAGTCCGTAAGCCAAATCACATTCTATCATGATTCCTAATCGTTCAACACTTTCGCAAGGCGCGCGACTACCCTACCACATAATCCATATGCTAATATACCACTCTTACTTCGGTTAAATCATCTCCCTTAAGCAACTTCTCAACCTCTACTTCTCCTACTTGACCTGCTAGTACTTGCACCACCGCGAAACACTTCCCATCATGTCTTCCCTCATACTTTGCTGCCCAATTATTGCATCAAATCAAAATGCATCTATGTCGCACCTGAACCAATAAAATGTTACCGACTCTAAGCCTCTTCGAAGATCATCTTTCTCGAGCCATCAATATTAGAAATTCCCATTCGCAACCACAATTACTACACAATCACTTACTCTTCTTGAGTCCAAACTCATTGACAAGACATGAGAATTTAATTTGTCCCATAATTTAACAACGTGAAAGATCCTTCAATACACTCACAACTCGAGACTATACGTCAAATCAAGACAGAAATCAAGTACCCAATAGCAAACTCTTGAGTCATAAGCAAACTTTATTCGTCACATTCAACCCATCTGAACACATCTCGTAGCCACATCATACTTACCATATAGCCATTCAATCGCTCATCGAGCCACAAATCCTACTCATAGGGATATTACCGGATATAGGGGTCCATATGTACAAGTTCTCACAACTGAAACTACCGAGCCTAAGCTGCGATCTAATCCCGGCCTCAAGTCCCCCAGACTGACCCATCAACAAAACACAGGCTCAAACCTCATTCATAGAATCAGAAGCCGGCAATGCACAACTAATACTGAGCACTCATATGCGCATACGAAATGCATGAAAGGAATTCAAAGAGTTATGTTTCAAGCTGAATCAATTTTGTATAATAAAATACAAGAAAGTGAAATTTTCCTAAGGGTTCGACAGCCTCTCAAAACTAAGTACAGACGTCTCCGTACCGATCTGCAAGACTCTACTAAACCTGCTCATGACTCGTGAGGCCTATGTTACCTAGAGCTCTGATACCAACTTATCACGACCCAAAATCTCACCCGTCGTGATGATGCCTATCTCACACTAGGCAAGCTGTCAATCACAATAAACCATATGTCTTTTAAATTTGAAAACATAATGATTAAATTCAGCGGAAGAAATCTCACAAGTACAAATATAAATACTCCCAAAACCTGGTGTCACTGAGTACATGAGCATCTAATATGGATACAAGTAAAAAGGAACCGGTCTATAATAGTTTAAGACCAAATATAGTAAACAAGGAGATAGGGAAGGAGAGACAAGGTCTACGAAACACGGCAGCTACCTCTAAATCTTCGGATAATCAACTGTGCGAGAAAAATCAACACCCCCTATATCCAGAAGCACCTGGATCTGCACACGAAGTGCAGGGTGTAGTATGAGTACAACCAACGCAGCAAGTAACAATAATAAATAAGGAATTGAAGATAGTAACGAGCTACACAGTTATAGTTCATTTTCAGTAATTCCAACAGAGAATAAACATACTTTAAAATCCAGGAGTTTAAGTCAAATCAATGTATACAGTTCAAGTTCATGTAATCCGGATATAAAATCTTTCAGAGAATTTCACAACAATGACAAATAGCAACTAAGTACAACAAAAATTAAAAAGCAAGTACAGCCTTTCAGGGTAACAATCACTACACTCGTCACAACAACTCAACCACTCGGCTCTCAGCCCAAGCGCTATAATTTGCACGGATAACTCACGTGCTGCACGGACAACTCACGTGCTATAGTATCAATATCTGGATCCACACGGACAACTTACGTGATGCACGGACAACTCACGTGCTATAGTATAATATCTGGATCTGCACAGACAACTCATGTGTTGCACGGACAATTCACGTGCCATAATAATATCTCACAATCAGTCCCTCGGCCTCACTCAGTTATAAATCTCTCCGGTCTCTCGAGCTCTCAGAAATCATGAAATCAGCCCAAACAACAATGATATGAGACATCAATAATGAACGATAGAGACTGAGATAAAATAAACAAGTAAACTGTAACTGAGTACAAAACAACAATTAAGCAGATATTTCAACATGTACACGACCTATGTGGGTCCCTACAGTGCCAACATATAATCTAAACATGGTTTCTAACATGACTTATAGTCAACTTTCCACAACATATAGAGAGCACATAGTTATCAATAAGTTATTCAACTTTACAGTTTCCAAGGGAAGGACTAAGTCACAATCCCCTCGGTGCACACCCACACGCCCATCTCCTAGCATGTGCGTCACCTCCAAAATAATCACATGACATACAATTCGGGGTTTCATACCCTCAGGACCATATTTATAACTGTTACTTACCTCAAGCCATCAAATTCTTTATTCTGCTAGGTCTTTGCCGCGCGAATTGGCCTCCAAATGCCTCTAATCTAACCACAAATAATTAGATTTAGTCAATAAAATTTATTGGAATTAATTCCATAAAACAATACTAATGTCCCATAAAAATCGGAAATTTAGCTCAAACATCGCCCGTGGGGACCACGTCTCAGAATCCAACAAAAGTTACAAAATCCGGAAGCCCATTCAACCATTAGTCTAACCATACCAATTATACCAAAATCCGACCTCAACTCGACCTCCAAATCTTCAAATCTTATTTTCAAATCCCTAAGTTCAAACCCCCGATTTACATCTCCAAAACATGTAATCTAGTCAAAGTATTCGATGATAATTCAATATTATGGAGTAGAAATAATCCCAAGGGACTTACCTCAAGTTTTCCCATAAAAACGTTGCTCACAAATCGCCCAACCCGAGCTTGAAATGCCCAAAAATAGCAATACCTCGGAACCCCTCTGTTTTTGTACTGCCCAGGGGTTTTCGCACCCGCGATGATTTCTTTGCACCTGCGGTCTTTGCACCCGTAGCAAAACTCTCGCGCCTGAGATGTCCGCACCCACGGTGATTTCTTCGCACCTGCGATCTTCACACCGGCGGAACACCTCCGCACCCGCGGTGATTTATTCGTGCATGCGGTCTTCGCACCCGCGGTGTCTGGCCAGCCCATGTATTACCGCTTCTATGACTAATGCCTCGCATCCGCGAGCTCGCACCTGCGGCCCTTTTTTCGCGCATGTGCAATCACACCAGATGCCCAGTTGCTTCAGCTCCTCCTCCAAATCCAAATTCAATCCGTTAAGTATCCGAAACTCACCCGAGGCCCCCCGGGACCTCAACCAAATATACCAACAAGTCCTAAAATATTATATGAACTTAATCGAGCCTTAAAATCACATCCAACAATATTAAAACCATGAATCATACCCCAATTCAAGCCTAATGAGTTTTGAAATTTTAAGTTTCTACAAACTACTCTGGAACCTATCAAATCACGTCCGATTGACCTCAAATTTTGCACACAAGTCACAATTGACATAACGAAGGTATTCTAATTTTCAGAATCGAATTCCGACCCCGATATCAAAAAAGAAACCCCCCGGTCAAAGTTTTCGAAAATTCGACTTTCGCCATTTCAAGCTTAATTCCACTACGGACCTCCAAAATATTTTTCGGACAATCTCCTAAGTCCAAAATCACCATACGGAGCTATTAAAATTGTCAAAATTCAAATTCGAGGCCGTTTACACATAAGTCCATATTCGGTCAACTTTTTCAATTTAAGTTTTCAATTATGAGACTAAGTGTCTCATTTCACTCTGAAATTCTTTCGGACCTGAACCAACTAATCCGATAAGTCATAAATCAATTGTAAGGCATAAATGGAGCAGTAAACTGGGAAACGGGGTTGTAATACTCAAAATGATCGGCCGGGTCGTTACAATAAAATTATTTTCTTAACCTAACCAGCACATTTGCTGCACTTCTACACTAGAACCCTCACATATCTCCTATGATTTTATCCCTATACTTTCATTCATAGTCTCCTCATTATCACTAATCTCTTCACTTAATATAATCATTGCTCCAGCTTCTTCAGTCAAACCAACAAGAGTGGGTGAATGAGATCTAGCCACTCTTTCTTCTCCATTTTTCCTCACATCTACTTCAATACCCTCACTCTCTTCAAAACCTATTTTCAAGATTCTTAGCAATTTTAGAAGCAACATCAGAAATTTCTAACCCAGAAGTTACTTGTTCAGTTTCACATGAAGCTTGTTTTTCCCCCTCAATCACAGACGAGATCATCAGAATTTTGTGGTTCTTTTGCTTGACTTTCTTATAGCTTCTCATTCAATTTCTTGCTTGCTACTATTTTTCGTGGAATTATTTTGATATGCCTTTTCTTGGGGGTTTGGGTGGTTGAAAGTGTGGGTGAAGGTTTTTTGGGTGGTAAGAAAGGGTTTTCAGAATTTTTAGGATTCTCATGGGTGTTGCCATTTGATCAGTTCAGAAACTTGAGATAAATGGAGAGCGTTTTGACATTTTGGAGATTTTGATCTTTCAAAAATAAAATTGAGATAAGAGGGTAAGGTTATATCAATTTAAAAATGAAAAGGTTGAGTGTGTAACAACAACTTTTTGCAGGTTAGAAGTCTTTTCATCTTGGGAGTTTCAGTTTGAAGAGGCGTCGGACTCTTCCCCATAAATTTCGGCAATTATGGCATGTAAGGCTCTTGGTGAAACTGGTTCGTTTGTAATTGATTGGTTGAAAAGTAGTTTGGGATAAAGTGGGACTCTTTTCAGTTCATGATCCATAATGCAGTTATTTCAAATTATGCAGAGTGTAGAATACATACCTTATAAGCTCGATGAACCAGGTTCTTCACTGAAAGTTCTCTTGTGTAAGACTGATATTTTTCAAAAAAATATGGATAATATCATTAGACATCAGTGAGACATTTTAGCACATGGAACAAGAGTATACTAATAAAATCCTGAGACTGAGCAATATCTAATCTAATTATTCACAAAATTCACAAATTATCTAACCAATAATTGAGTTAGAATCGGTTATTTTTAGGTGATCTTAATCATCCCTAATTCTAACATGTTCCTTTCAAAGTGATCCCTACTCAAAGTTTTTATGACGATGTCAATAATTTCCTTATCAGTAGCACAAAATTTCACAGTGATCAACGCCTCTCAAAAGTATCCCTTTGAAAACGATGCCCAACATCTATGTGCTTAGTTCTTTTGTGATGGATTGGGTTCTGGTCATACTAATTGCACTGGTGTTATCAAAAGAGATGGGGATACAACCTTTAAATACCATAGATAGAGGTCAATGGTGCCTTTTAGGTATCTCAAGATCCTTTTGACAGCAGTCAGGTGCGACTTCTTTGGATTTGCGTGAAATCTAGCACAAAGTCCTACACTGAAAATAATGTCAGGTCTGCTAGCAGTAAGATATAACAAGGAGCCAATCATTCCCTTATACAATTTCTAATCAAAAGATGAACCAGGTTCATCCACATCCAATTTTATGGTTGTTGCTATAGGAGTATCAATTTCTTTGGAATCTTCTATTTTAAACTTTTTAAAGCAACTCTTTCACATATTTCTGTTGATGAATCATAGTTACATTTGAATTTTGTTTAATTTGTAAGCCAAAAAATAAATTAAGCTCACCCATCATACTCATTTCAAATTCACTCCCCATTAGTTTAGCAAATTCCTTACTTAACTTATCAATAGTTGCTCCAAAGATTATATCATCAACATATATCTGAACTACCAAGAGAGTTTTACCTTTTTATTTTAAGAATAAAGTATTGTCAATTTTACCTCTCTTGTAGCCATGCTCAAGCAATAATTTTGATAATATTTCATACCATGATCTTGGAGCCTTTTTGAGACCATAAAGTGTCTTGTCAAGCTTGTACACATGATTAGGACATTCCTTGCTATCAAAGCCATGAGGTTGCTTGACCAACACTTCTTCCTTTAGATAGCCATTGAGGAAGGCACTCTTGACATTCATCTGATAGAGAGTGAATTCTATGTAAGCAGTAAAGGCTATAAGAAGTCTAATTGCTTCTAATCTTGTAATTGGAGCAAAAGTCTCATCATAGTTTATACCTTAACCTTGACTGTATCTTTGAACCACCAATCTTGCCTTGTTCCTTATAATTGTTAGTTATTCGTCAAGTTTATTTCTGAACACCTATTTTGTGCCAATTACTGATCTGTCCTTGGGTCTTGGTACTAGATGCCAAACTTGGTTGAGTTCATCTTGCATTGTATTCACCTAGTATGCATCCTGCAAATCCTCGGCAATATTTTTAGGTTTAATAAAAGATAAAAAAGCATCAAAGGCACAAAGATTCTTCAAAGAAGATCTGCTTTTGATTCCAAATGTTGGATCAGTAATTATATTCTCAATGGGATGAGAACTTTGATACTTGTAAGGTTTGACAACTAGCTGGCTTCCCCTAGATGTTCCTTCAATGTGTTGTGTTGAGGAACATGTTCATGGACAGGTTCCCTAGAGGTTTGAGGATCAAATCCTCTTAGTTCAGTTCCCCCAGTCAAGTTGCCCTGGGTGGAAGGACTTGTTCCTTCCTCTGGTGCAGCTTCAGTATGGGCTGTGGTTTCATTTGAGTTTCTTATCAGCCCAATTGCTCCATCATCATGTTCCTACCTCTCAGAAAGAATGCTAGTTTCATCAAAACCAAATGTACAATTTTTTCTATACACATAGTTCTTTTTATATATATAAATATTATAAGCTTTACTATGTGAAGAATGTCCCAAGAATACTCCCTCATCACTTCTGGGATCAAACTTACCTAAGGAGTCTTTACTATTATTGTGCACAAAGCACTTGCATCCAAATGCCCTAAGATGGGATATATTTGGCTTTCTCCCTTTAAGTAACTCATAGAGAGTCTTCTCAACAAGAGGTCTAGTCATGTACCTATTTATGATGTAACATGCAGTGTTCACAGCTTCTGCCCAGAAACTATGGGGTAATTTACTAGGAAGAAGCATAGTCCTAGCCATTTCTTCCAATATCCTATTCTTTCTTTCAACTACTCCATTTGTTATGGAGTCCTAGGAGAAGAAAAATTATGATTTATGCCATGCTCATCACAAAATTCAGCAAATTTAGCATTCTCAAATTCGGTACCATGATCAGACCTAATTGATGCAAGTTGATTACCTAGTTGTTTCTAAGTTTTTCTAACAAAAGAAGTGAACATGTCAAATGATTCATCTTTAGATGTTAAAAATAATGTCCAAGTAAACCTAGAGTAATCATCAATAAGCACCATCACATATCTCTTACCACATCTGCTCAATGTTCTTATTGGTCCAATAAAATCTATATGGACCAGTTCTATCGTCCTGGTGGTACTTATCACTTTCTTGCTTTTAAAAGAGGATCTTACCTGCTTCCCCCTTGCACAAGCCTCACAAACTTTATCTTCCTTGAACTTAATGTTAGGCAGTCCTATCACCAAATCCTTGGAGACTAGTTTGTTTAGTTGACTTAGACTGGCATGTCCAGGTCTCTTGTGCCAAAGGAGGGGATCATTATCCAACACACTTAAGAAAGTGAGTTCATTTTCTGAAAGTGTGGACATATCTACAACATATATGTTGTCACTCTTTTTTCCTGCAAAATTATCTTGTCAATGGTAAGATTAATCACAAAGCATTTGGTAGATGTGAATGATACCATGTTACCTGTATCACACAATTGTGATACACTTATTAGACTGTACTTCAGTCCATCTATCAAGTCAGTCTTACCTACCTTTCCAACCCCAATGATCTCACTTTTTTTCCCATTTCCAAAGGAGATATTACCTCATTTAAGGTCCTCAAGTAAAAGTAACTAGTTCTTGCTTCCTGTCATATGCTTTGAGCAGCCACTATCCATGTACCATATTTGGCTGATCCCCTTCACTTGGACCTGCAAAAGGAAATCGGGAGTTAGTCTTAGGAACCCAAACTAGTTTGGGTTTTGGGTCCCTTTCTATAGGCAAAAGGATGAATCAAATTCCTTTTAGCCTAACTTGGCAGCCTAGTTTTCCCTACAACAAATGTTTTGTTCTTTTGATCTCCCTTTTCTTTCGCAGTGCAATCACTCTTGTAGTGACCAGTGTTTCCACAGTGTGTGCAAATCTTATTCTTAGGGAATGTTAGGTACTTATTTTTAGGATCCCATTTAAGGGCAGAGTTACCAAAGCTAAGTCCCTTTCTGTTGCTACTATGGTGTTCTTGTAGCCATACAAGTGCATTGGAGGACATGTTCCATTTACATATTCTATCGAGCTCACGTTTAACCTTTGTTAAGTCCTCTTTCAAAACTCCTACATTTTCTTCCATTTTGTATAGCTCATCTTTAAACTTCCTTAAATCATCCTCTAGGTTGAGTTGTGCATCACTTGCTATCTCTTTTCTTGTCCCTAACTTTAACTTTATATTATCAGATCTAAGTTCTAAGACAGCTATATCAAGTGCATGAACCTGGTTCTTCAAAACAGTATTTTCCTTTTCAGTTTTACAAACGTTTATTTCCAGGTTTTTGCATTTTGCTTTTAAAAAGTTACACTCATTTGACAACTGTTCTTTTTCAGAACTTATATTCTTAGATTCATTAATTAAAGTTAGCAACAATTCTTATAGTCTATCTTTAGAAAGGAGTTTAATTTTATCCTTAAGGTCCAGAAAACTTATCTCAGATTCTTCATCAGGTTCATCTTCAGATTTTTGAATTGCTATGAGAGCTCGTTCACCATTATCATCAGTGTCTTCATCTAAACTATCTTTGCAAGTAGTAACCATTGCTTTGGATGACCTTTTGTTGTAGTTCTTCTTGTCATGAACATGTTCCTTCTTTCAGATTTCTCCTTTTTCTACTCGACTTCCCACATAGGACAGTTCTTGATCATGTGGTTCTTTTTACCATATTTGAAGCAACCACCAGTCATCTGCAAGTGATCTCTTCCCCTCTCCTTCCACAAAGAATAGCAGTGATCACTGAATAGTGGAGGCTTAGTGGTGGATTGCTCTTTATAATTTTCAGGTAGTGCACTCATCTTGATCTTTTCTTAAGGTGTTAGCCTCTTCAAGGATAACCCGCTCTAATACCAATGGATACTTTATATGTCAATGCCATACAAGAGGAGGGTGATTTGTGTGGTGTTCAATTTTCGCGTGCATTGATTATAGTACATGTTCCTTACACTAGAGTTGCGGAATAATAAATGCAGAAAGTAAAAAACACAAGTATTTTTATGTGGAAAACACTCGGCTTAAAAGGTGAAAAAACCACGACCTACTACCTAGTAGGATTTTCTCCAAACACTTCACTACAACTCTGAGTCAACAACAAAGTTTACAAACTCTTACAAACCTAAGGATTAACTCTAACCCTTATAGCAACCAGCCACATGCTATTGCGGCTACTTCAAGTTAACTCTAACTTGAACAATACAACTCGAGTTTACAATCTCTTGCAAACCTAAGGATTAACTCTAACACATATAGCAACACGCCACAGGCTGTTGCGACTACTTCAAGTTAACTCTAACTTGAATGATACAACTCAGGTACCAAGTACAATTTACTTCTAAGAAAGCTGAAAGGTACAACTCAAAACGCCTACTATACTGTGAACTAGAAATAAAGAAAGACACATAAAACTCTTTATGGAACTGGTTGTTCAATCTGGTTTGGTGTAGCTTCAGGATCGCACTTTTAAATCTCACAGGAATTGCTCAGAAAATGCCTAGCTATTTTGCTCTTAATTCGTGCTTAACTTCAGTATGTGTGCATCGCCTGTAAAAGAGAACACAACCTCTAACTCTTTCCTTATCTTGGATAGAGTTCCCTTCAAGTAAGGAGTCATGCTCCTTATCAAATATGCAACCTTTTCGTTTAGGGATTATCCAAAATAACCACTTATACTTATCCGTTTCACGTGCATGTCTTTTGCTTGATTCTGTCCGTTACCTGTGTACACTGTCCATGAACCTGATTCATGCATGTGTTACTTTGTAAATCATCAAAATCAAAACCGCTCAGGTCAACACCACTAAACAATAGTAATTTTTGAAAATTACTCATTTTGAAACCATGGACAACTCGAACACACGTAACAAAAGATAAAAATTTGGTTTTAGTCGCTTGCCAATTCTTGGTTTTGGATTTGACTTTAGGTATCTACGTTTTTTATGTTTCCCAAAGTCAAAGACGTGTAATATGTACCAACTTTTATTTTATTGTTGTTTATATAACTCTATAGTTTAATGGCCGTGTCTACTTGATTAAATATCTTATTTAATTGTAATTAGTCAATCACTTTTAAAAAAAATGAAACTAAAAATGCCCAAACTAGCTTTGCACATTAACTTTGGTTGCACAGACTTTAAGTTTAAGGACGTGTGTGTATATATAGTTACTGTTGACATTAAATCAGTAAAGTTATTGTACGAGAATATCAGAAGAGCAAGTAAAAAGACAAGAGACATAGATATATCAAACGTAAAAGTAACCAAAACTTTTGTATAAATTATTATAAATCTGTATTGCTTCAATAAACAATTAAACCATTAAACTTTCTGAAATATATAAACAAAACAGAAAGTTAGTAATACTTGTTTAACGAAATAAATTCTAGAAAAACAGTATAGGAATAAATCGAACCCACTGAATACACAGTGTGTCCTTAAGGAAATTATTCCCCTCAAGTACCCGAGGTGCTGGAATATATCCTCCCAGGATAGAACG
>AWOL01S0149560.1:0-11660 GCA_000715115.1 Nicotiana otophora
CCTCCCCAGACCCCATTAATGGGATTCTACTGGGTTGTTGTTGTTGTTGTTGTTGTTGTTGAGCTATACCATACGATCTAGAGTAAGAAGAAAAAATGACAGTCCTAAATGCCATGTAGCCTTCTGCTTATAAGTGTGGTGCATAACACACCCATAAACAAGACTCTACTAGACACGGCTTGTAGACTCCCTAGGACATAACTGCTCTGATACCACTTTTTTCATGACCCAAACCGCAATCCCACGATGGGCACTAGGTGCCTTACACAACCGAGTACTATAACATATATTTCTTATCATACCATCATGGGTAAGTGGGCCAGAAGTTCTGTCATGAGATAACGGGAACACATATAAGGGAATACTAGACATAGGACGACCCAACATGATATAGAAACTTATACATGTGACATACGAGCCTATAAGGCTGACATGATCATTTGTATACTCAAAACATAGGCCGCTAAGGCCATGCAAGTATCCATATATATGACATTTGTCTACAAGCCTCTAAGAGTAGATAAATGTCATAAAGGTCGGGACAGGGCCCCACCATACCAATCAATACATATCCAAATGATACTGACCAAATAGGCAACTCCGGAGCAAGTGGAGTGCACAAATACCTTCCGCTGAGCCGATAGCCTACTAGGAAAACTTTCAACTTGTCTATCGGGACTTACGGGCATGAAACGTAGTGTCCCCAAGCAAAAGGGACTTTAGTACAAATAAAGTACCGAGTATGTAAGGCATGAAAGTAGTATATAAAAGACATGAAAGAAACATGGAGTAAAGAACTCAACATGTAATTTTGAATAGCTCTGTGAATCATGAAAATTTTATAATGTCATGCATGTGTGTATAAATGTCAAACCATGCATAGGTATATACGTACATAATATCATCAAGCTTCTGAGGGTATCCCATCATATCATCTCAGCCACTATGGGCGAAATCATCAACGTATACCAGCTGATCAGGTAGTGGTGCGTATATAATGCCATAACCTTTTCCCATACCCAATATACATATAATATATGCGTATATAACACCATCTGGTCGTGGGTCAATGTACATGTATAAATGAATGCAATGCATGAGAATTAAGTTAATAAGATCTCTCGGAATGTCATAAAATCATTATGCCTTTGGTTAATATCATGAAATAAACTTTATCAACTTACATATTTTCTGAGACCCATGAACAAACGATAGTATAATAGGACATGTGGGGAATCAGGAACATAGGAACCCTAGTACTTTTAAGAATAGAAACATTTATGAAAGTTGTGTGCTTGCTCGTTTCGTTGTATCATATGGATCATGCCAAAAGGAAAGAAGGGATAGCCTTAACATACCTCAAGTTGTCAATGAAACTCAACAACAAGCTTATGACAACTAGCGCGCCAACCCTATAACAAACAAATACATGTACAACTTAGATGGTGCTAGTATATCATGTATCTCAAACGATAACTCGATTCTAAAATAAAACGGACAGCATTACCCCTGATTTTACTGCTCCCTCAAGCCTACTATAGGCGAGATACAAACACAATATAATTAGAATTTCAAAAACAATCCAACTACAATTCGGGACCTTTAATACAACAAAAACCCAAATATACCATAATACACCCAATCCACAAGTTATCAATTAGCCTGAAATTACAACGACGAGCGACCGGCCTACTACCCTACCACATGTGGCATTTCTCCATTACATTAATCCTTCAAAACTCCATAAATCATCATCACAATAGGCCAACACGAGTGGACTACAAAACAGTCCACTAAAAGTGAAATAAATCGAACTCACGGCTTCCGATCACCGTCCCGTGAATTCTAACTATTAGGAAACGAATTTATCAACCTTCCTTGATATTTAAAA
The DNA here is from genome assembly GCA_000715115.1 of Nicotiana otophora. NCBI lineage: Eukaryota > Viridiplantae > Streptophyta > Magnoliopsida > Solanales > Solanaceae > Nicotiana > Nicotiana otophora. The sequence continues at coordinate 1,892 of AWOL01S0149560.1, forward strand.
TCTTAAATACAGAAAGTATACATTTTATTAACTATAAAGTACCTTCCAAAACTCAAACTACAAAGAAAAAGAGAGAGGCAATATAGCGATACTTACGTTGTAAGGATCGTTCTAATGTTATCGCTTCTTAATTTCGTACCCGGGATGTTAATCTTCTTTGAAACCCTAGAAGAGAGCTTAAGAATATGTTTATGGGTGTTTTATGGTCGTGTTCTATGAAAACCTGAAGATAAAGGCGACCTAAGACCTATATATATCAACTTTGAAAAGTCAAAGAGGTGTTAGCTTGCCACCCTAGCATTGACCCATCTTTCAACGCTTATATCTTTTCATCCGAATGTCGTATGAACGAACGGTTAATAGAGTTGAAAAATAATTCCAAGACCGTCAATTTGGTATATAATATGTCCCAAAAAGACCTCATATAACACACAAAATATATTGCTCAAAAAGCTTTAGCGACACACCTACTTATCACCTATGCAGTCTGCGCAGTATCGTAAAAGGGCAAATATCTCTCTACTCCAATGCCATATCGACGGACGGTTTAATTCATTAGAATCTAGACTCGTACATCTTCATTATTATATATGGATCATCCTGTAATTCTAAATATATTGGGATAAAAGCTCCGCTACATTTGACCTAAGTTTCAGCACATTTATGAATGTAACTTGTAATGACCTTTGCCAATTTTTTTTGTACAAGTCGCTTGACTTCAAAACATAGGATACGACTATCATAAGCCTAAAATAACTCATAACATAACCTTCTTATTATCTTAAGAACCCTAGTATCACTCCAAAATTACATGTTATAATTTTTCCAACTTATCGACTTTCGATAAAACTTATTGTCTTCAATTTGTTAAGCTTCCAAGCCTTTCAACCCTCTTGGTACTTGTTGTCTATGATCCTAAAGTTTTGCAACCTCCAAGGTAACATGATTAACTTACCATATATACTTTCAAAAATGATCTCATTTCTGAGCTTACATCAATTGTCTTACAACATTCTCTTAAGTACGAAAACATGGTGTGTAATAGTACCTTTCTATGTTTGTTCGAGGACGCACGTTTGTTTTAGAGGTGGAGAATGGGATGACCCAATAGGTCAATTTCAGTTTTAGCCTTTATTTCTCTAATCCGAGACCTCGAATAGCTCAGTTTAGCCTTTCTCAATTTTCGTGCATAGTCCGTGTCCTTTTCCGGCAAACGTTTATGTGAAAAATTGATGAAAATATGAAATTTTGCCTTAAATCTCACTTGAGTTGACTACGGTTAATATTTTTGTGTAAACGGACTAGGATAAGTGTTTTGACAGTCCCTCTAGGTCCCTAGCGTGATTTGGGACTCGAGCTTATGCTCGGAATCGAATTGGGAAGTCCCTAACTTAATTTAACGTAATTTGTTGAAAACTAGTAATTTGAAGGTTAAAAGAATTTTTAAGTTTGACCGTAGGTTGACTTTGTTGCTACCGGGGTCAAATTTCTATTCCGAAACTTCTTAACAATTCATTTCAGTATTTATAACTTGTCTTCAAATTTTGGTGCAAAACGGAGTTGATTTGACATGATTCGGATGTCCGGTTGTAAAGTTGCATGTTCTTGAGTTTCTTTGAAAATATCATTCATTTTGATGTCTGATTCATAGTTCTAGGCATTATTTTGATGTTTTGATATCGCGAGCGAGTTTGTATGATGTATTACACTTGTGTGCATATTTGNCTATGGTCGTGTTCTATGAAAACCTGAAGATAAAGGCGACCTAAGACCTATATATATCAACTTTGAAAAGTCAAAGAGGTGTTAGCTTGCCACCCTAGCATTGACCCATCTTTCAACGCTTATATCTTTTCATCCGAATGTCGTATGAACGAACGGTTAATAGAGTTGAAAAATAATTCCAAGACCGTCAATTTGGTATATAATATGTCCCAAAAAGACCTCATATAACACACAAAATATATTGCTCAAAAAGCTTTAGCGACACACCTACTTATCACCTATGCAGTCTGCGCAGTATCGTAAAAGGGCAAATATCTCTCTACTCCAATGCCATATCGACGGACGGTTTAATTCATTAGAATCTAGACTCGTACATCTTCATTATTATATATGGATCATCCTGTAATTCTAAATATATTGGGATAAAAGCTCCGCTACATTTGACCTAAGTTTCAGCACATTTATGAATGTAACTTGTAATGACCTTTGCCAATTTTTTTTGTACAAGTCGCTTGACTTCAAAACATAGGATACGACTATCATAAGCCTAAAATAACTCATAACATAACCTTCTTATTATCTTAAGAACCCTAGTATCACTCCAAAATTACATGTTATAATTTTTCCAACTTATCGACTTTCGATAAAACTTATTGTCTTCAATTTGTTAAGCTTCCAAGCCTTTCAACCCTCTTGGTACTTTTTGTCTATGATCCTAAAGTTTTGCAACCTCCAAGGTAACATGATTAACTTACCATATATACTTTCAAAAATGATCTCATTTCTGAGCTTACATCAATTGTCTTACAACATTCTCTTAAGTACGAAAACATGGTGTGTAATAGTACCTTTCTATGTTTGTTCGAGGACGCACGTTTGTTTTAGAGGTGGAGAATGGGATGACCCAATAGGTCAATTTCAGTTTTAGCCTTTATTTCTCTGATCCGAGACCTCGAATAGCTCAGTTTAGCCTTTCTCAATTTTCGTGCATAGTCCGTGTCCTTTTCCGGCAAACGTTTATGTGAAAAATTGATGAAAATATGAAATTTTGCCTTAAATCTCACTTGAGTTGACTACGGTTAATATTTTTGTGTAAACGGACTAGGATAAGTGTTTTGACAGTCCCTCTAGGTCCCTAGCGTGATTTGGGACTCGAGCTTATGCTCGGAATCGAATTGGGAAGTCCCTAACTTAATTTAACGTAATTTGTTGAAAACTAGTAATTTGAAGGTTAAAAGAATTTTTANTATTTCTTCCATGGTTCCATAATTAATTGCTACTTGCCTTAATTGTCTTACGTGTACACTTTAACTGTCATATATTTGGCTTGTCTTGTTGCTTTGTATTAATTGTAGCATTCCTTGATTTGGTACGGGGTTCCTTATTGCTTTGCTTTCATATTCTTTAATCTTAGAAATTCTTGTGAATTAAGTTGTTGAATTAATTACATTTATTGATTTTTTTTATGAATCGGGTTGCATGCCGCAACGGGTGGAATAAGGGAGGATTGATATTGACATGGTGGGATCCGGTTGCACGCCACAATGGATTTTTATGTGATTTTGATATGGTGAAATAAGGGAGGATTATAATATTGATTCTGATTATATGGTGGGATCGGGTTGCGCGCCGCAACTGATTTTACATGTTATTCTTGATATTGATATGGTGAAATAAGGGAGGATTGTGTTTGTACGGTGGGATCAGGTTGCGTGCCGCAACGGTTTGTGTGTTATGTATTCATTTCTGCATTGTGTTAGCTTTCAGCGTTTTCAAACGAGATTCTGAGTACTGATGTTTCTGGTTTTACTGATTTCGAGGATTGAGTTTATTTTCATAAGTTAACTGCCTTACTTTTCCTGTGTTCCATTCCTATTATTATTATTATGCTGCTTACAGGATATTGTAAGTCACCTGCCATAGCCTCGTCATTACTTCGTCGAGGTTAGGCGCGGCAGTTACAGAGTACATGGGGTCGGTTGTACTCATACTACACTCTGCACTTCTTCTGCAGATTTTGGAGTCGGTCTTAGCGGCGGTCAGTAGATTGCTCGGATTGATTGCCTGACAGAGATTTGAGGTACAGCTGCATGGCATTCACAGCCCTGAAGTCCCCTTCTACCTTATTCTAGCTGTTTATTTAATTTCAAACAGTCATGTTTTCATTCAGACCATTATTTGTATTACTCTAGTCGCTCGTGTACTTGTAACACTAGTCCTGGGATTGTATCTAGATATCGCTGTTGTCATGATTTTCTCACTCTATTTCAGTTTATTCAGTTACTTGGTTATTATTTAATTTGAATTGTTAAAAATAGCTAAAAATTATTCTAACGTTGGCTTGCCTAGCAAGTGAAATGTTAGGCGTCATCACGGTCCCGAGGGTGGCAATTCTAAGTTGTGACAAGTTGGTATCAGAACACTAGGTTGCCTAGGTCTCATGATTCACGAGCAAGCTTAGTAGAGTCTGGAGGATCGGTACGGAGACGTCTGTACTTATCTTCCAGAGGCTATGGAACTTAGGAAAAATTTCACTTTTTTCTTTCACTATCGTGCGATTTTATTCTATCATTGATGATTGAACCATTCTATTCTCGTTCTCTCATAGATGGCGAGAACATGCACTGCTTCTACAACGGAACAGGAGCCGGAGCCCCTTGTGGCAGCTATTATCAGGGGCAGAGGCCGAGGACGAGGCCAAGCCATAGGCAGAGCTCAGCCTAGAGCTCGAGCAGCAGCACCCACAGTGGAGCCTCAAATTGATCACGAGGAGGAGGTTCTATCTCAGATTGTACCCGTCAGACCAGCTCAAGTCCCGGAGGGTTCATATCCACTCTAGTGCTTCAAGACGCTCTAATCCGTTTGGTAGGCCTTATGGAGAGTTTAGCCTAGACCGATACATTCCCAGTGGCACCGGTCATCTCTCGGGCTGGGGGAGGAGCACAGACTCCCGCTACTCACACCTTGGAGCATGCAGCTCCCCAGTATCAGGCTACAACAGCCCTACCAGTAGGGGTGGTTCAGCCGGTTATTGCGGCACAGGACGGTGATAGGCTAGCTATGTCTTCTTAGTCTTTGTTGAGGTTGGATAAGTTTACCAAGCTCTTTTCTGTTCATTTCAGTGGTGCACCTTTAGAGGACCCACGGGATTATCTAGACCGCTGCCACGAGGTATTGCGGAACATGAGTATAGTTTAGACCAATGGGTCGAATTTGTAGTGTTTCAATTGACTGATAGTATGCATGTTACCCAGTACGAGACTTGATTTGTGGACCTAACTCGCCATGCCATTATTTTGCTTCCTACTGAAAGGGAGAGAGTGAAGAGATTCATTGATGGACTCACTTTCACTATCTGGCTACAGATGGCCGAAGAGATTAGAGATGATATTAGTTTTCAGAGGGCCATAGATATCGCTAGACGGATCGAGTCCGTCTCAGGAGAGGGGGTTGTTGTATGATAAAAGGCCTCATCATTCTGGTAGTTTCAGTGGTGCCTCATCTGGAGGTAGGGTCCATCATCCCAAGCCATTTCAGTCATCACTTCAGGCATCTCACAGTGCTTCAGGGAGTCGTGGTCCTTATGTACCTCATTCTGGGCAGCCATCCTATAGTGCACCATCAGCTTCTATCAGTGCGCTTCCGATTCAGAGCTATCACCATGGTTATCCGGCCCGTTCGGGTCAGCTTCAGCTTCAGCAGCCACAGCAGTGGGATAGGTGTTTTGAGTGTGGAGGTACTGGTCATATTAGAAGGTTCTGTACGAGATTGTTGGGCGGCATGCCATAGTAGAGTTCTCGTGCCACGATCCCACCACTGGTTGCTCCACCGCCCGCTCAGCCAGCTAGAGGCAGGGGTCAAGCAGCAAGAGGTGGAGGTCAGGTCGTCAGAGGTGGAGGTCAGGGTGTTAGAGGTAGAGGTCAGGCCATCAGAGGTAGAGGCTAGCCAACTAGAGGTCGTCCCAGAGATGTAGGATAGAGTGATGGGGCCCATCCCCAATTTTATGCTTTCCTAGCTTGGCCTGAGGCTGATTCATCTGACGTCGTTATCGCAGGTATTGTTCCAGTTTGCCATAGAGATACTTCAGTTCTATTTGATCCGAGCTATACTTATTCCTACGTGTCATCCTATTATGCTTCTTATCTAGTTGTGCCTCGTGATTTTGTGAGTGCTCATGTGTATGTGTCCATGCATGTGGAAGATTCTATTATTGTAGATCGTGTCTATCGCTCGTGTGTAATTAATATTGGGAGTCTTGAGACTAGTGTAGATCTTCTGCTTCTTGATATGGTAGATTTTGATGTTATCTTGGGTATGGATTGGCTATCATCTTAACATGCTATATTGGATTGTCATGCCAAGACGGTGATCTTAGCCATGCCGGGGTTGCCTTGAGTGTAGAGGTTCCTTCCATGGATGCAGTACATATTATACGTGAGTTTCTAGAGGTGCTTCCTGCAGATCTTCCGGTGATGCCACCCGATAGAGATATTGATTTCTATATTGATTTGGTTCTGGGCACTCAACCCATTTCTATTCCACCATACTGTATGGCCCCGCCAGAGATGAAGGAATTAAAGGAGCAGTTACAAGATTTTCTTGATAAAGGATTCATTAGACCTAGTGTCTCGCTCTGGGGTGCGCCCGTGTTGTTCATGAAGAAGAATGATGGGTCGATGAGGATGCGTATATCGGCAGTTGAACAAGGTCACTACCAAGAACAAGTATCCTTTGTCGAGGATTGATGACTTATTTGATCAGCTCCAAGGTTCCAAAGTGTTTTTGAAGACTGATTTGAGGTCTGGCTACCATCAGTTGAAGATTAGGTCATCGTATGTCCCTAAGATAGCATTTCGGACTCGGTATGGGCATTATGAGTTCCTAGTGATGCCATTTGGGTTGACAAATTCCATAACAACATTTATGGATTTGGTAAACCGGGTATTCAAGCCCTATTTGGATTCGTTTATGATTGTATTCATTCATAATATCTTGATCTACTCCCGCAGTCGAGAGGAGCATGAGGAACATCTTCGGATTGTACTTAAGACTCTGAGGGATAGTCAGTTATATGCCAAGTTTTCAAAGTATGAGTTTTGGCTAGACTCAGTCACCTTTTGGGGCATGTTGTATCGGTAGAGGGCATAAAGGTGGATCCTAAGAAGATTGAGGCAGTTCAAAACTAGCCTAGACCTACTTTATCTACAGAGATCCGGAGTTTCCCGGGTTTGGCGGGTTATTATCGTCAGTTCGTAGAGGGTTTTTGAACATAATAGCCCCATTAACTAGATTGACCCAGAAGGTTTCCCCATTCAGATGGTCGGATGAGTGTGAGTTGAGCTTTCAGAAGCTCAAGACTGCTTTGACTACGGCGCCAGTGTTGGTGTTGCTCACAGGTTAAGGATCATACACGGTGTATTGTGATGCACCTCGTATTCAGCTCGTTGCAGTATTGATGTAGGATGGCAGGGTGATTGCATAGGTGTCACGACAGTTGAAGGTTCATGAGAAGAATTACCATGTTCATGACTTAGAGTTGGCATCCATTGTTCATGTATTAAAGATTTGGAGGTACTATCTCTATGACATGTCGTGTGAGGTATTCACGGATCATCGGAGTCTACAATATTTGTTCAAGCAAAAGGATCTTAACTTGAGTTAGAGGAGGTGGTTGGAGCTGTTGAAAGACTATAATATCACCATTTTGTATCATCCTGGGAAAGCTAATATGGTGGCTGATGCCTTGAGTAGAAAGGCTGTGAGTATGGATAGCCCTGTGTATATCCCAGTTGGTGAGAGGCCGCTTGCATCGGATGTTTAGGATTTGGCCAATCAGTTTGTGAGGTTAGATGTTTCGAAGCCCAGTCGTGTTCTAGCTGGCACAGTCTCTCGGTCTTCCTTGTATGAGAGCATCAGAGAGCGTCAGTATGATGATACCCATTTGCTTGTCTTTCAGGACATGGTGCGGTACGATGGTGCCAAGCAGGTTACTGTTGGAGATGATGGGTTTTTGCTGATACAGGATCGTATTTGTGTGCCCAATGTGGATGGGCTTCGTGAGTTGATTCTTGAGGAGGCCCACAGATACCGGTTTTCTATTCTCCCGGGTGCCGCCAAGATATATGAGGACTTGCGGCAGCATTATTGGTAAAGGAGGATGAAGAAGGATATAGTTGCATATGTAGCTCGGTGCCTGAATTTTCAATAAGTAAAGTACGAGCATTAGAGGCCTGCTGTTTTGCTTCAGAGGCTAGAGATTCCTAAGTGGAAGTGGGAGCGTATTACTATGTATTTTGTTGTTGGATTCCCATGGACTCAGAAGAAGTTCGATGTGATATGTGTCATTGTGGACAGGTTGACCAAGTCGGCACATTTCATCCCAGTGGCAGATACCTATTTTTTAGAGCGGTTAGCTGAGATCTACATCTGCGAGATCATCCATCTTCACGGTGTGCCTGTGTCTATCATTTCTGATTGAGGTACGCAGTTCACCTCGCACTTCTGGAGGGCCATACAGCGTGAGTTAGGGATGCGGGTTGAGTTGAGTACAACATTTTACCCCCAAACGGACAGACAGTCCGAGCGCACTATTTAGATATTGGAGGATATGTTTTGCGCTTGTGTTATGGATTTCAAGGGTTCTTGGGATCAGTTCTTGTCACTTGTGGAGTTTGCCTACAACAACAGCTACCAGTCGAGCATTCAGATGGATCCATGTGAGGCATTATACAGGAGGTGGTATCGTTCGCCATTTTGATAGAGTTCGGAGTCTGCTGGTTATTTTTTGCACGGGTCTCGGTTCTCACATTTGCAAGCTTAGGATCGCATTTGTGATAATAGGGGAACTCTATCAGGTTCGCATTTGCGAACAATTTCTTCGCATTAGCGATCGGGTGCTGGGATGGGCTAGTTCGCATTTGCGATCAAATGGTCGCATTTGCGGTTGTTCCGTGTTCGCATTTGCGATGGCAGCAGAGATGGGAGCTCTTTGCATTTGCGATGGATTTCTCGCATTTGCGGGGTTCACATTTGCGAACCCCAGGTCGCATTTGCGACATCTTCGCCTGGACAAATAGCTGAGAAAACGGGATTTAGCTTATTTCTTACAAACTCTCAACCCTAAACACCCTAGAGGCGATTTTATTTGAGAAGTTTCTTCCCAAAAACTTTGCTAAGCAACTTTAATCTATTTCCTTTCAATTAGCCATTACTTCCCAAGTGTTTTCAACATTAAATCTAGAATTTTCATGGTAGAAATTAGGAATTTGGGTAGAATTTGGGGTTTTGTAAAATTGAGATTTAGACCCCAAATTGAGGTCGGATAAACTAATCACATAATCAGGCTCGGAGGTGAAACTAATCACATAATCGGGCTCGGATATGAATGGGTAGAGTTTATTTTCATAACTTAACTGCCTTACTTTCCTATGTTCCTTTCCTGTTATTATTATTATTATGCTGCTTATAGGATATTGTAAGTGACTCGCTTTAGCCTCGTCACTACTTCGTCGAGGTTAGGCTCGGCACTTATAGAGTACATGGGGTCGGTTGTACTCATACTACACTCTTCACTTCTTGTGTAGATTTTGGAGTCGGTAGCGGCTATCAGTAGATTGCTCGTATTGATTGCCTGACAGAGACTTGAGGTACAGCTGCATGGCATTCACAGCCCTAAAGTCCCCTTCTACCTTATTCTAGTTGTTTATTTAATTTCAAACAGTCATGTTTTCATTCAGACCATTATTTATATTACTTTAGTCGCTCGTGTACTTGTCACACCAGTTCTGGGATTGTATCTAGATATCGTTGTTGTCATGATTTTCTCACTCTATTTCAGTTTATTCAGTTGCTTGGTTATTATTTAATTTGAATTGTTATAAATGGCTAAAATCTATTCTAACGTTGACTTGCCTAACAAGTGAAATGTTAGGCGCCATCATGGTCCCGAGGGTGGGAATTTCGGGTTGTGACAAGTTGGTATAAGAGCACTAAGTTGCCTAGGTCTCACGAGTCACGAGCAAGCTTAGTAGAGTCTGGAGGATCA